>JAQGBH010005085.1:0-15132 GCA_034698265.1 Sminthurinus aureus
TGTTATTTAACATGGCTGGTATAGCACCGGAAACTGTCATGTTAGTGCAGGTTATATATTTTTTCATTATGCATCATACTAATGAGGATTGAGAATTGAGGATTGAAGATGAATGAAAAATGAAAATACTGGATTTCTTTGTACTCTGTCGTATTCGTATTCCTATCTTGTGGCTTTAGTACAGTATGGAATATGGAATATGCTGTATTGTAAATTGTACATGATCATTTCCTATTCCTATTGGGAATTTTACAGTTTACAATTTAATGAAAAGAAGAAAGATCATTTTCATTTCCATTCTTCTTTTTTATCTTGTTTTTTTTTTATTTCTCCTTGTTACTCTACCATCTATACAATACAGAAAACACAATAGTTTTGAAGTTTTGATAGTGAGAGTGGAGAGTTTAGATTTGCTGTTTACTGTTTAGAGTTTAGTGTTTACTCTTCTTCTTTTCTTTTTCTGTGATTAGTTGCACGATTCGTTAGTGCATGTTACATATTACACGTATTAGATATTGTACATTTTGTTCATTTTGTGCATTTGGTACATGGATGGAAATAATAATGATGGTGTCCATTGTTTTCTAATTTGTGTATGAATCTTGTAATAGCTAATTTATTTATTTATTTACATTTTTATTGTACATCTTTTATCTTGTTTTGGATCCTTTAACTAAATTCTAAAATATATAATTGATAATAGACAAAATAGTAAAGACACAAAAATGCATATCTTTTTAATATATGTTTGTTTATCTCTATTCTTCATCCTTTAGTTGTCTCTCATCTAATTAAACTGATTTAGTAGATGTAAAATGTGCAATGTACAATTATTGGTTTTGCCTTTTTAAGTGAATGGAGAATTGACGATAGATGAATCTGTGAACTCGAATTCTTAATTTTTACTTTCAAATCTTGTACAGTTTTTACAGCTTTTGCAGTACTTGATTATTATTTTTTATAGTTTACTCTAAGAAATCTTTTGGTTTTGGTTAAAGGATTTTGGATTTGTTCCAAGTTCTGAAATCACATGCACAAAATATGATTACGAATACGGATCTCGATCAGAGATTTATTTTAATTTTAGGTATAATTGATTACCGATTGTCGCTCAGCGTGGAAAATTTAGATTAATAATCATAATAATTAATGTTATTATTATGTTTAATGTTGATGCATTTTTTCTACCAGTTTTCCTTTTTGCGTTCTGTAAATCAAACACAAAAGTACTGTAAATTTTCTCTCTAATGACAAATGATAATTATTGTCGTTGGATTTTAGATTTTAGATTGTAAACGGTAAACAGTAATTGAGCTTTAGTGTAAAATGTAAAATGTATGTAATTCTCAGAATGTAGATTACAAATAGAAAATGCAACATGCAAAAAGGCGTATTAAAAATTAAATGAGTAAATACTAAATGCTAAAAAATATCAACGTGTTATTTCAACTATGAAATGGATATTATAATTTATAAATTAGGTAAATGGAAATTTAATTGGCGATTCCTCATTCTCCAATCTCAATCCGCATTCTTCACTTGATTTCATTTGTACTTAACACTTAGCGCTAAGCGCTTAACGAACCTTTACCTTTTACCATTACGCAATGTTTTAGGCAGTTAGTCAATTCGCAAATCGCGACAGCCCCAACCCATCTGTCGCTGGTTCTCTTTGCCTCGTTTCTTTATAATCGTATCGTTATTCATTCAACATTGAACGTTGAACATTCAACCAATTCAATTAACGAGACATTACTCTTTTTACTCTCCTCTCCGTCTCTTTCGTTCCGTCTATCTTTATTCTTTATCCTGTTCGGTATTTGATATTTGGTATTTGTAACCTGAACTTAAATGAGCTGAGCTGAACTGAGCAGAGTGTTGTGTCTTGTGTTTGTGTTGTGTTGGATTATGATTAATGATTTATGATGCACAATTCTATATTTTATATTCTATATTCTATATGGGATATGCGATATGCAATATAACGAAATGAAATGGTGTTTCGTCTGATTTGATTTGTGATTGTGGTGGCCCTGTGGACGTTTATCTAAGATCTAGCCATTTTCTTTTCCAACAGTTTTGAGACTTGAGCTTTGAGTCTAGAGTTTGAGCTGAACAGGGCAATGAGCTTTGTTTTGTTCTGTGTTTTGTGTTTCATTTAATTTTGTGATTTTTATTCATGTACTTAAATGTTGCACTAAAGTTATTTTGTGGTTTTGGACTCTGAATCTGATTCTCATTTCATTTACTTTGGACTTTGTATCTACAGTCTACAGTCTACAGAGCACACGCAAAAGGCAAACGTTTGACTTTGTATTTATAATTTGTACCACTGATATATTTTTATGAATGTTTGAGCTTTGAGGTTTGAGATATGAGATTTTACCTTTGCTTTTTGGTTTGTCATGAGTCATGAGAAATTAATGAATGAGCGAATGCCTTATTCGTTATTCGATATGTTTGCAATTAATTCCCGTGTGTAGTGTGTAGTGTGTTTTAAACGTGTAGTTTTTAACATTTGAGCTCTGGTTCATTTGGCTCTGAAAAATTAACTGTATTTTAAATGGATTGTGTGTAGAGTGTAGAACAAGAAACCAGGATGAAGAATGATAAATATTTTTTATGAAGTTTGATGATAAATGTCTGTTTTATTTATATTTACATTTGTGCTGAATCTGAATCTGAAATTGAACTGCAATCAGCGAAGAGCAAACTGATTCTGAAAAATGAAACGAATCCGTTCTCTCTGTTCTCTGTTTGAAATTCATTTGTATAATTTATGATTTGCAATTACTCGAGTGATTTATGCACCAATTCATCTTACTCATTGTAATCGTGAGACAGTTCAGTTGGATGCTCCACGTACAATTTACATGCTTAAGTTAAGTACCTAACTCCTAAATACACACTTGTACATTCTACATTCTACATTGAAATAACAACAAAGAGCAAATATAGGAAATCAAAAATCAAACCCAGTATCATTTTTCATCATCTTTGTCTTTTGTCTGGTTGTTGATTCTTAATTCTTAATATTTATTTAAGTATTCATTATTCATTGTAATTTTAATGAATGTCTAGAAATATGAAAAAATGTAAATCTCCGCACTGAACACTTGAACATTCTTCATGTTGAATGTTGACAAAGTGATGACGACTGATAAAATATAAAATACGTAATGAGGATAACGAGCAATTTCTTGTTGTATTTTCTGTACATCTCACAGCTCTCTTTTTTTACTGTACTTTTTCTTAGTTTAGTCTAGTTTCTAGTTTCTAGTTATATTATGAAATGTCTAAGATAATTGATAAGATGCAAAATTATTGCATGTACGAATAACGATTAATAATTCATTGTTCTTCTACTTGTTCTTGTTCTTGTAATTTTATACCTTTTTGCAATACTTTTATAAGCATCTACAATCTACATTTGAAGTTTGAAGGGAGGAGAAAAAAATGATGTTCCCAGATTCTAGATTTTAGATTCCAGATCCAAGAATTTATATTACACATTGAACACTGAACATCCCGTTATTTTCTTACTTTAACGAGGATTTGCATCACTCACTATTTACAATTTACTACCATTTACATCAGCAATTTAATACCCATAATATTCACGATCACCAAAAACATCATTATCATTCGAATGATTCGATAAAACCAAACCATACCAAACTAATAAACTTTTCGTACGTTTAATCAGTAGGAAAAAATATACCTGTGAAATGAAAAAGGAACTGCAATGAAATGTAATCATAAGAATATAAAATATTTAATAGTTATTTAAGTGTGTATATTGTATAACGTTGTAAAATAGTGTACAGTTTATTATGAAAGACATGTAAAAAATGTATATTGTAAATTGTAAATACATATGAAAATTATTATATCATATTATTATATCGACGCAATATATTATATAATGTTTATAGAGTATAGAAAATTGAAATATTATATAATGAGACATGAGACGCATAAAAAACATTTTGTACTTGATACTTCACATTTTCAATATATTCAATATAGTCATTTTTAAATGAATAAAAAATAAAAAGAGTATAAAATATTATGAAATATGAATATATTAAGAATAAATATAAAAATATGAGTGAGAACTGAGTGAAAACTCATAATAATAATAATAAAATGGACCAAATTCCTCGCAATTTAATATTCAATGTTCAAAACTCAACTGTCAATTGAATTGAATCCAATTAATTCTCATACATCCATAAAATGGAGACATTGTAAAATTCACTTTATTGTTCACTGTTTACTGTTTATAGATCAATTTAATTTTCATTGGAGAGTCTGAAGTTTAGAGTTTGGCATAAAAACCATTCTTTCTCAAGCATTTCATCAATATTCTTTCATTAATTTGAACTTTGAACGAGCACCTTTTTTACTTGTGCCCATAATTTTTAGTGTAGCTGATTGTTGATAGTTGATGAATGATGGATCATTTCATATTTCATATTCATTTTGTATCGCATAATGTCATAAATATCATGATTGAAACATGAAACATGAACTGTAATCGTAATTGTACTCGCATTCATATTCATAATCATAGTCGTATCATCATTTATCAAGTATGTACCTGAAAAAAGTCCATTAAATTACCTCGAGTTACCTCAAAGTTCCAAGTTGGAAGTTGGGAATGAAAAATGAAAAATTTTATACGAGTCAACTATAAGCACCTGAGGAAAAGCGCATTGTATATTGTAGAGCCTAGAGCCTGGTGGAAAATGGTTAATGATACCCGAGGAAATTTTATACCATGTTAATTATTGTTATGAGGTTATTTTATGACCCTTTTTATTATGTGTCCCGTCTGCTCTGCTCTGCTCTGGACTGGAATTTGGAGTAGAGTTGAGTGAGTTCTCTATTCTCTATTATTTTACTCGAAAGCATAATATATTATCGTATCGTTAATCAAGGGAAAAAGTCTGTGTGTAGTGTGTAGTGTACATGAGCACGGAGGTAGATTGTAGATTGTAGATATGTTTGTAATAATTAAATTATGTAGCTGGAGACTGGAGACTAGAGAGTGGAAACTGGAGAAACAAGCCTTTGTTTCGCTTTTTCTTCTCTTGTTTTTGTTTTTGTTTTTCATGCTCCTCTCGTTTAATTAACTTTTGCAAAAGATAGCAGAGAAGTATCAAGTATGAAGTAGCATGACATGACACGACATGATTACATTATGTAAAATACCACACCAAAGCCAAAGTCAAAACCAAAAACAACTCCCAACTCATTCGTAGTTTGTATTTTGTATTTCTTAGTGGCAATTGGAAACTGGAAATGGAAACGGAGAATGATGGAGAAGCGAGACTTTTTTTCAAGTGGAATGTCAAACATTGAGAGCTGAGCAGTGAGAAGGCAGAACTAACAATAAGAATCGAGAACAGAAGAAAAAAGAAAAAAACGAGAGAAAAATGTCAACTGTCAACCTCATAAACATTTTATGGGGTTTTCAGTTCCTCCTCAAGTTTTGAGTCTCGAGTCTCAAGTTTGACTCTTGATTCTTGATACTTGATATAAAACATGATGTTAATTTTTTACACATGTGTACTTATTTACGCAGGTACTTAAAACTTGATATACTTGAGACTTGAGACTTTTCAGTTTTCAATGTGGAGACTCTTTTGAGTTTTGAGACTAGAGACATGAGAATTTTACTACCAAATAAAAACAAGAAATTCTAGAGAAAGTGTTTAAAAACTCTTAAAATTTTCTTGTATCCACACAGACAAAATATACAATGTAAAATGTAGGCTAGTAACTAAACATTCTTCAAGGAACAGTTGTTGTTTCATTTGTTGTGTAGAAACTAGAAACATATTTCTAGTGTCTAGTTTTTCTAGTGCACCACATTATATATTTTACTAACATTTTACATGATTTTCATGTTTTGCATTCTTTATTCTCCACTCTAGATTCTACATTGAAATTCACATCCAATTTCCAAAGTACATAGACAATAATTTTATGAGCTTCTTGTCCCACATTCATGATTCATGATAATACATATGCGCATTTGAGCATGGAGCATTTGAGCATCGAACAATGAGGATAGAGGATCGAGGATAATATTATAATATCATGGATCGTGGATTCGGACGATGCTCATAAAGAAAGCAGGATGAGAATTTGATATAAAAAATGTATCAATTTCAGTCATAATATATGACGCATTATTATCATTTTTCCTCCGCTGAATCATTTTGAATTTAGAATTTAGGTTCATTTCATTCACATTGGATTGGAGTTTGGAGTGAATTGGTTTGATATGATTACATTTTATTACAATTTATTGTATGGTGTCTGTTGGCTGTTGAATGTTGAATGTTGAAGGTTGTATATTGTGTATTGTATAATAAATAGTAATGTAATATAATAGAAAATGGAGAATGGATGATGGACTTTTCTATAGAGTATCAAGTAAATGTATCATGTGTTGTGTGTGTTGTGTTGTGTGATGGAAAATGGAGATGTACGCTCTTTTTATTATGTGGGGAAAACAATACAGTGGATTTACATGACAGATCTCAATGAATCGAGAGTCGAGAGTGAAGCGTCGAGCGTCGAGTGTTTAGATTTAATACAGAATACAGCACAAAAGTCTTTGGAGTTTATATTCAAAATTCATGACTGACTCTCTACATTTTACATTCTACATTTCACATTTTCCATAGCTCTCAGGTAGAAATAAATAAATAAAGAAACTTTGGATTGAGGATTGAGGCAATATCATTCTCTTTTATAAGTATTATTATTATTATTATATTATTATCTCCCCATTTCTTACATACAACATACAACACAAGGCAACAACAATACGGAGCTCTATTATGCAGATGAAGAATGAGAAACGGGAAATTTGATCTGGATGGATCTTGAGTCTAGAGTCTTGATGACTTTCAAAAAAATTTATGAATGAACAAGAATGAAATGTTAAAATGAATCCACAAAATACAAAATACGGCGTAGAAGAGAATGAGCATGCGAATGGGAATGAGAATGAGAAACGGTGGTATATTTATTTATTTGTAACCAGATCCACATTACAATTTACAATTTACACATCCTTGGTCGACGCTCAAAGTCACATTCACATTTTATGTAGCGTATCTTTTTATCTTATCATCTCCGCTCATGATCACATTGTATTATTATATTATTATATTACATCATTATGTTTTTGTTGTTGTTGTTGCATTGTAATCATCTCCTTTCTCGTCCTATCTCCAAAATTCCAACTTCCAATGTCCAATGGTAAAAGGTAACTGCGTACTACTAACTACATGCGAGAATACTTCAACAAACCTAAACCAAGTCAAGTCAAGCCAAGCCGAACCAAACCATTGAATAATGATAATAATATGCATCCACTACACTCGTTAGCTGAACGAGTACATACTACAACAAAATCTAAAAAATTCACATATGATCCAATCCAAACCAAACCGATCTACATTCTACATATTCACATTCATATTCACATTTACAAAGTCTCATTTACTCGTCATTTGAGGTTGTTTTAGTTTGTCGTCTCAAGTCGCAAGGCTCAAATTTTTAGCTTGTGTTTTGTGGGGAATGCGAATGTGAAAAAAAGGAATGTGAAGTATTTACGTGTAATTTTACATCGCGAGGGAGAAAGGAAATGGGAGGAAAGGATAAACTAGTAAAGAAAAAGAATAAATATCTACGATCTACGACTCGTCGCTCGACGAGGCATCGATAATCATGTTCATTTGTCAATTTGATTTTGGATGCTCAAAAGTCAAAACTCACAACTCAGAGCGGAAAACATAAGACATCAAATAAAACGTACATGTTCTAAATTCCCCATTCTAACCTAAAACCTCTAGACTCTAGAATCTAGACAGAACAAAACACAAAATCAAATAGGAATTCTCATTGTCAGTTCTCAGACCATTCACAATGCCGATGCCAATGGGATTCAAGTACAAAATCGGAATGTAATGTAAAATGTAATGCACGGATGAGTATAAATATTGTAAACGGAAAATGTAAATGTGCCGTCAAAATGATGAATAAAATGATATCGTAAAATGTAGAGTCAACAGAGATAATCGCATATCATTTCTATTTTGTATCATGTATCATGTATCACATCAAACTGATCTTATTTAGCTTATTTTGTTTTATTCAGAATCTAGAATCTAGAATTGAGAATTCAGAGCATTTGGTGGTTTTCCGTTTCCCGTTTTCCGCTCCTCTTGTATGGAAGCCTGAACATTGAGCATTGAGCATTGAGCATTAAAGAGTGGAGTGAGAAATGGGAAAACATTGATGATGAACTTGAAAATAAGAAACGTTATCTACAACTCTCTTTATGCTTCTTTATTCTGTATTATGTACAAAACATATGCATGTTTCAGCTCAACATTACATTAAATAATATACAATACACAAATATTCTGAAGTCTGCACTGTGAATTGTGAGTAGTTCATTGAGCAATTCATCAAGCCTAAAGGCTAAATAACAAATGTAAAACAAAACCCTGGAACAGAAACCGATATTCTACCTTCCCATTTGAAGAACATTACGAATTACGAGGAACGATTACAATAACCTGTCAACTGCCAACTGCCAGACTCCAAACTCCAGACTTGAGACTTACAGACTTTGAGAATGACGAATGACCCGGCGGGCTTGAAGCTTCAACTGAATTACCCGAGTAAATTACTTGCACATGCAAAATACACTGTAAACTGTACACTAGAGTGCGAGTGAGTAATGAGGAAAAGACTACCAGCAGAACATATTCAGAACAAGATTGACACAATTTCCACTTTCCACTCAACTTGATATGATATATTTTGTATTGTTATAAGAATTTTCCATATTTCAACCAATTTCACATCTGACGGGAGAGACGAGAGAAAAATGGGAATTTTATGATCAAAAGTCCTGGCTCTGGCTCTGGCTCGGGCTTCGATGCTGGTGCTAGTTTGCTCTAGTTCTGCTTCTGTTTCTGGTTTTGACACTGTAAACTGTAAACTGGGAAATGGGAAAGGGGAAATGAAGAATCCGCATGTCGTGATGATGAAGGAGAATGAAAAATGAAATTAATCAAAATTCCCTAATTCCCATTTGTATTTGGTCATCATCGCCGTCTCATTTCTCATTTTACTTGCTCATAAACATAAAGTTACATTTTGCATTCATTCATGCATTTTCTCATTTAATACACACACGCAAACGAAACAGCACAACACAAGACAAAAGAACACGGCGCTAAATATTTTGCCTTTGCACTATGCATTCTGCATTCCGCTTTTCGCATTCTGAAATTATATTATGTAGACAGAAACTTTGATCGTCAATCCTCAATCATCTGTATTGCACAACATATCCAAAATCCTAAAGTCCAAAGTCAATGTCAAAGTTAAAGATGAAAATTCGGTTCAAAAAATTCAAAACACTGAGAAAAATTGGGTTGAAAAATCCAAAAAAATACATGCAAAATCTCAACTGTTTTTCACATTTTCTCATTTTACAGCCACAGAATTCAAGTTTCCCGTTTCCAGTTTCCGCGTTACAGGTAATTTGCATTGTGCTTTGTGCTTTTTGTGCTGCTTGATACCTGACGCTTCACATATTCTTGTTCTTTTGCTCTATCATTTTTCATTTATTCTTCGCTCGTCTTCATTTTTCCGTTTTCCAGTTTTCCAGTTTTTCAGTCACAAGTGGAAATCCTAATAATAGTGCTAATATTAATAAAAAAAGACGGAAATGAGGATTTTCATCCCATATTTCTCATACACGCATTCATCATTCATTCATTATTCATTCATTTATTCTTTTGTTGGATTGGATTGGTCTGGACTGGTATTGCTGTTGGTGTTGGTGTTGGGTTCGGCGTGAGGTGTGAGATGTAAGCGAGTGGGCGACTGAGATTCAGATTAATTTTTTTAATATTCTCATTTCTAGTGATTTATGAGTTTTTTACCATGTGGATAAATACTTTTATGCTGCACTTCCCTTGAATCCAGAATCTAGAATCCTAAATTATGATTGTAATTTGCATTTGATGGAATGTTCAATGTAAAATCTAATCCAAATTTTGTGCTTGATATGGGAAATGAGAAGTGTAGTGGTGTGTTTTGTAGCATATTGAAATTGATGCAGAAGCTACTTAAAGCACAGTAGAGTGAAGTAAAGTAGCAAAGCTGAAAAGACGGATAAAAGAGGAGATTAAATTATGAAAATGAAAATGAAAATTTTCTAGATAGATGTTGAAAAGGGTTTTTGAATCCTTTTTTCCTTGAGACTCGAAATTCGAGACTCAAGACTCGAGAAGCACGAAACTTGGTGCTTTGAGCTTGGAATTCTGATTCGGATTTGAATTTGAATTTGAATTATGACCGTTATTGTTACGAATTTCTTTAGAATTTTCCAAAGAATTCCTCGTTGGCTTTGGCTTTTGTTGCTCAATGCTCAAGTTGTGCTTTGGTGTGCACTGCAGAGAGCTGAAGCTCGGAATGTGAAAACTTTGAGCTTGGAGTTTGGAATTTGGAGTTTGGAGTGAGATTCCTAATCCAATTTGCATATTTGAAATTTGAATTTGAATAGAAATTCTTCAGAGGGAAGAGATGAGTAAGGAAAGAGTGCGAAATGGAGGAGGCGTAGACAGCAGACAGTAAACAGGATGAACTTTTATTAAAGCGTGTGAGATTTGGATTGGATTTGATTTGATTAGATTGGAATGAAATGGAATCCGGAAGAAAAAAGAAAAAGGAAAAGAAGAAAGTATAGCTGAAAAATAATGAATGATGAAGATCATAAAATAGAATAGCAAGTATCAAGTATCAAATATCAAGTGATTTTGATTATCGTGATCGTGAAGATGAAATGATGATGATGATCTGTCTCGTTTTCATATCATTTTAGATGGATTATTCCTCTGTTATCACCATTTATTATGATGATTATGATTATGATTGGGATTGTGATGATGATTGTGCATGATTTATTTATGGTGATGAAGGAGTTCCGTGACTCCAAATAGTTACCAGTTCACGCATCACACACTCGCACATACACACTACACATTTTACACAGTACACATGCACAACATAAAACAGCTTGTAGTTTCTAGTTTCTGGTGCGATATGATGTGATATCAGTATTGTTAGATTTTCCCCCATGTCCGCAGTTCGTAGTTCGTAGTTCATAATCCATAATTCACATCCCATTATTCACGTCTCGAGTCTCAAGTCGCTCCAGTCTACAGTTTACAGTCAAGAAAAGAAAAGAAACGGAAGAATGAAGGAGAAACGACTCGAGCAGAGAAAGAATTTACAACACATGAATATGTAATAACTCGTAGCTCGTTGTTCGTTGCTCGTAACTTATAGATAAATAAATGACCTGGGTGAACATTAATCATGCGTCAAATTTCGAATTTCCAATTGGAGTATATGAAATGTAAAACAAATCATATGCAGACTTTTCTACTATTTTTATGCATAAATTCTTTGCTCAAGATTAAAAATACAAAATGCTTGTGACATACTGAAAGTTGTAAATAAGAAAGCAGAAGCATCTTTAACACAAGTCGGTATTAAATGTAAAATAAATTTTAAACGGCGTTGAAATGCCCCACTTGAATTTTCAGCTCAACTCGAACTGTCAGCTCTGTTAATTGAATATTTTGCATGGAATTAAACGGCAAAAAACTGGTGTAGGACTGAACTGCTGTGTTTTGTATTTTGCGTTTAGTAATTAAAAAAATTGTCGTGATAGTTTGTTCACCCAGATCATTCATTAACTTTTATTTCTCGAATCTCAAATCTCGGTCGAGTTGTGTTGTGTAGGATTTTACACAAATTTTTAATTTATGTTGTGACTTCATCGTCAATCCTCATTCAAATCCAAATTCACATTCAGGATAATCATTGTAATTACGAGTGAACGCAGGGTTGTAATTGGATTACACACGAGCAAAAGTCCACATTACACCAGAAACATGCATAAAACACACGAATTATTTTCTCCACGGGAATCATAAAATGTTAATCACAGTTCAAAACCGAGTTGAGAGTTTAGATTGTTTGCACTTTGAATTTTGAATTGCGTACTTTGTACTTTGAACTTGTTATTTTCTCCGGTTTCCAGTTGAGAATTGAGAATGGAGAATGTCTAATGTGTACGCAGAAATAAAAGAGGAAAGCAGGAAAAGAAGGAGCTGGACTACAAGAAAAAGGAACGAGCTGATTCTTATCGAAAACTCACGAGTTTCACCCACTCCCAAAAATCACAACTGTGATTTCATAATCCAAAGGTCTAAATCCGTCCCTCGCATTTTTTTGCTCTGGTTTGGTTTTCTCTTTTGTTTTTGCTGAGTGACTGTTTGGTGGTTCCTGTTCTTGTTCTTGTTTTACTATAGGTGCTTTCTTAGTTTTGTGAATTCAAAATTCAAAGCAAAGTGACTGGCTTTGTTTTGTGTCCTTTGAAAGCGCCTATAGAATTCTACATCTTTTACTCGAGCTGATCCTATTTGCATTTTGTACTCAGAAATAAAACGAAATGAAACTGGACTCTGGACGCTGCGCCGTTTTATAGTTTTACTAGCAAAGTTCTTGTGTGTTACAAGATTATGATTATTACAACCGGTTCAGAGTTCAACTGCCAACTCCAAATGACAAAGTCAAAACTTGTACGCATTTTCACATTCACAATTCACACACTCAAATTTGAAACTGGAACTTGAACAAACATAAATAAAAGATAAACGGTTTAAGTAAAATACAAAATTTTGAATTGCCCAACAGAAAAGAGAAAAGAGAAAAGGAAGCAAAAGTAATTATTTGAGTCGAGTTGTAATCAAATCTCAAATGATACGTTTTCATTTTCATTTTCCCCACCCACAAAATAAACACACAATTAAAATTATTTAATCAAACCCCAAAACGCTAAATGCAAAATGGGAAGTAGAAAACGCAAAGCAAAAGACGAAGAAACAGGAGCAAGAGTAAAACCAGAGTTCATTTTGAAATGCAAAGTCAAATGGAAATGAACGGGAGTATACTGAATTCTGAACGAAAGGAGAAAATGAATGAAACGGAGTAAAGTGAAAAGGAGTGGAAATTTGGAGCAGGGTGGAAATTAAAATGACTCTTTCTCGAGACACGAGACTGAAAACATTTTCAAGTCAAGTCAAGTATCAAAAGCCAAAAGTCGAGAGTGGAGAAGCACAATCACATCAATGTAATGTGATGTAAATCACACTCTCAATTTCATTTCCGCCCTCCGTTCGCTATCAAAAACTGGGTAAAATCAACTCACTTGCATTTGAACTTGATTTTCTATTGATTTACACGAATTCTTTTCATTTTAAAACACCTTGAATAATTTTATGCGTTTTGGAGTTGAACGCCATTTAAAATTTTTATTGGCTTTTGTCTTCCTCAGTAACAGTAGATTTTTGAGATTCTCTTCGAACTGCAACCATTTAAATATTAAAATTGGCATCAGGTCACATTGCAAATTCTCGTCGAGTTCTCAACATTTTGCCAGTTTTGTTTCATTAATCAGTCTTTTTCAGCTGTCAAAAGTCAAAAGGGACGGACGAATTCGCATAAATCATAATTCATAAACGTTTGTCGTGCGTTCGTTTGACTTGTCGTTCATTTCATTTCTATTTCCACTCTCGTCGTTTCCGCTGTGACTTAACATTTGACATCCTTCTGCTCTCGTTTTCGTTCTCGTCTTGTTCTTGTTGCGTTGTTTTGGTTTGTGTTCTGATGTCAAACAATGCGAATGCAACTCGTCCATTTATTTGTGTGTGTGCTTTGCTATTTGCTCCGCTGTGCTTTGCTATGCGAGTGTTAATAATTGTAAATTGTACATGTGAAATATGAATGCGAAGAAAATGATAACGAGGCGAGTTTCGAGCTTTGAGTTTTGATGCTGAGGGGCCCGAGATAAAACAAAACGATCTGAAATCTCAACTGACGCAGCAACAAACGCAACAAAACAATGCCAATTCAAATTGAACTGCGAATGAGAAAATGTAGAGACAAAAGGACAAAAGGAAAGAGCAAAAGTGTGTACAACATTTTCCTTATCGCGTCGTCGTCATAAACAGAAACAAAAATCAGAAACAGTTGTAAAATGTAACATGACTTGAAGAAAACGAATTCACAGTTCACGAGGCAACACACGGATTTTCTATTGGCATTTCGCACACATTTTTTTCAAATGAATGCTCCTCGATAATCTCGAGGAGCATTCCTATCTCGAAGTCCTCGAGATTGGACTTTGACGTCGTGACTTTTGTGACTGATTGACCAGCTCGTCATTTTTCACGTGGTAAATATCAAAAGACGTAAAATGATGTGAATTTATGTGTTGCGTATTCATTCGTGCGTTCATTTGACTTGAAATTGCACTTTTATTTTCCATTTCAATTGGATTTGGATTTTGATATCAGTCGATATCACATTTTTATTGCCCATTTTACACTAGTTTTATACTGCCCACATCAATAAATAATACGCATAGATTCAACCCGATTTGCAACATTCAATCCTTTTTACTGTCGATGATTGTTTTGGGTTTGCTGCTGGCTGATCCACATTTCATAATACATTTCACATACAATTTATACAAGATTTATAACAAGAAGGCAACGCACAAAAAATGTGCAATAAAGCAAAGCGAGAAAAGACAAGACGGAAAATTTTTAGTGGAGAGGGAAATAAAAATGAGGAGTAAAATCTACTTAATTATGTACTATCAAAATGATGGAGGTGGAACTTTGAGCTCATAAAAAGCAAGTGAACAAATACCTGAAATTTCCCAATTCTGCACTCCTCAATTCTCGTCTCATTTTCATTTAGTTTTCAGTCCACTGGTTTCTGCTGTGTTTAAAAATGGGCGGTTTTATTTGCAAAGTTCTTGTTTTGACTTTTGCTTGCTGCACGCAGGAGCTCAGCTCTGTAATTAAATAATAAATTGAAGATGTACAATTCACAATGTTTTTAAACGAAAGTGGAATTCATTTCTCACTTTTCACATCCTTTTAATTCTCCATTTTCCACTCATTTTGAATCTTGAATCTTGAAACATAAAACGGCTGATCCAACTGCAAA
>JAQGBH010005086.1:0-15132 GCA_034698265.1 Sminthurinus aureus
TAATAATAATAATAGTAATAATAATATTAATAGCAGTTCAACTTCAAATTCCAATTCGAATTCGAATTCGAATCCCAATAATAATACAAATAATACCTCGAATAATATTAGTATAAGTATCAATACGAGCTCAATTTTAGAGCAGAGACTAAAGAGATCTTTGAGAAAATTATCCAATGGCCAAAATCCTGATTTACTCGTCGAATGTGGTGACAAAGAAAATAATATGCCTTCCGAAACGGATGTTGTTCCAGACCTACGCAGTTTAGATCGTGAACGAGAGAGGGAATCTCATTCACATAATTCAAATAGTAGTGCCCTCAAAACACTGGAGAGATACGCCGGCATCTCAATCGAACCAATTCAGTCCACACCCACACTGAGGAAATCCACCTTACCTCCATCTTCTGCCACTCTCGTGTATTTAGGGAGCAGTAGTGTTGTGGCGGAAAGTGAAGCGCTAAATTTAAATGCGGCTAAAATGGTGATTCTTCAAAATGAAATGCTTCACATTGGAGATGATGCCGGTTCAGAACGACATTCACATTTCAACCACAATAGCAACAATAACAACAACAACAATGTGGTGTCTTCATCTCAACCAGTTTTTTCCAAAGCTGTTCAAAGAGGGCGCGGTGAATCACGGCTAGTCTCTTCAACATCGAATGGAAGCAATAGCAATGACGATGATGGAGATTCCTTGGAAGTAAGTTCAAATTTCCTTATTTTTTTTCCTTTTCCTTTTTTTCCTTCTTGTGCCATTTTTTTCAGGGTTCAGTATAGGTTTAAAATGTTTGGTGTTGTAGGGAAAAGGAAAATATTTTAATAAAAATTTCCTCTACGTGTCTGTTTTCCGATTTCCGACTTATTTAACCCAATTAACTTTTCCAAAAGATTCCAAAATAAAATATTCTGGATTCTTAATAAATCGAAAAATAATTATATTGAAATTTGAAATTCGAATGAAGGAAAACCTCAATATAACTTTGATTTCTGATATGGTATAGATTTTTCATTAAATTAAATTACTACAAACATCGATAAGCTCGGATGAAACCTTAGTACACGTTATAAATGTATTATGAAACATATGTAAAACACATCCGGAATTTCACCACGACACGAGGAAATATAATACATGTTACACACATCCTGATTTCTAAAACCTATAAACTAGAGTTGACATTGCGTAGTTCTATTTTTAATTTGTGTGGTTTCCGCACAGACAAAAAATGGCAAATGTTATACATATAATCATATTATTATGTATTTTGTATGCAAGATGCAAATATGTTATGATACTTTCTTCTTTATCATTTTACCACAAAAATATGTAATATAAAAATCAAAAGTTAAACAAATAATGCTATTTTTAAAACATCTGATGTCTGATATAATAATATTATATAAAAAGTATGCGCATAATACACAATATATAGGATTGACTTTTATCTTTTATGGTATTGTGAGTGTCTGACCTAGGTACATACTACGTACTATCATATTTATTTCGTTGTAATTTCGTTCCCGGATGTTTACAGTTTCCGTATATCGATTCTAGATACAGTTGTTTGTAATTTTTAGCACACTAGAATTAAAAACCCAACAGTTATATATTAATTGGGCAATCAACTGACTCGTCTTCTGGATGAATTCACTTCCTCCAGTTTAGATCAATTTCTCAAAATATGAGCAGGATGCATGGCAAATGATAAATGGGACGTTGATACATAAAATGTCTTGTAGTTTTGAACTGACTTGTGACTTGTGATTGGTGAGTTTGTCCTACACTTGGAATGTGTCATGTTTCTAAATTTGGAATTCTCAGTAAAAAAATGTTAGTATGTACCTTATAACCTTATACAATGTACATGCAGTAGTAGTTCGGAGAACTGAAAAGAAGATTGGCAAAAGATTTTCCTGGTAAAGTCCTATAGATTTGATAACAACTCAACATGTCATGCGAAATCATTAAATTGAGTTGGTCTAACTATATACGATAATAATAATCACAAATGAATTGATTTTAACATGTATGACTCATAATTATAACCTTTATTTTTAATAAAAAATTCGCCTGGCTTAGAGCTTGGAGGTGACTTTACTCTAGCATCTAGAATCTAGAATTACAGCTTCAGCTACGTCCTACGTCCTTCTCAAATTTCAAAGGGACATTGAAATTGTAAACGTCTTCTTGATTGATGTTTTATATGTAGTTTAGGTGCATGAAATATGAGCCATATGATCTGATGATGATACGATGATTCATGTGATACAAGATAAAGAAAACCAACAAAAATAACAATAACAGTTACTGGATACTTTCTACAAAAAACATGTGTACTACATATTACATGTGTATTACATGTGTATTCAAATAGAAACTAGATAATCTGTTTCTGTCGGACATATGTAAATGTGACTTGTTGTTGTTTAAAAACATCTTGATTCCATTTCCATGTATGTTTAATTTAATGTGGTAGCGCGCACGTGTGTAGAGTTTGTTGTTTGTTGTGAAGTGTTCACGACCTTAGATCACACTTTTTATGCAACTACATAGTAATAAAATTTAACATTATAAATAATGTTATACTGAAGCAGGTGAAGATGACTTAGCATATGGATGATTTATGTCTCATCATGTTTATTTTTAGTAATAAAATGAGCTCGAATTTTCTCAGACTGAATAGAGAATTTCAATAATTTCATGAGTACTGCGTACCCATTAGTTATTATTGGGTGTGTGATGTGGTGGGTAATTGTTGGCACAATGATGGTATAAAAAATGGTACTGGTGACTGGTAGTTTGTAGTATGTATAATGTATAATAGATATCTATGCACATTATCTGTAGCATAATAGTTTTTTTAATTTCCAGTTTTGGATGAAAAGTTTGTACATTGTGCTTTATGCATGCACCCACAATCCACATACATGACACGTACACTTGCTTAGACAGGAATACCGTCCTTGCTGAAATAATTACCCATATGTATGAAAAATCCCTCAGTTCGTCAATACAATACAATACGATATTTAATAGCTTGAGTCTGGGAAAATATTGGAAGGATGGATAACTATTTCTGCAATGACGGTAAATATTAAGTACATACTCTTTACAATGGAACACTATTATTTATCATTTTGTATGCTGTATCCTGTATTGTATTGTCTGCTGTATAGAGTACAGAGTGTGAATTGTGAATTGTGGATATTTAATTGTAGATTCCAGACAACTCAAATATTTGACAAATGTTAATCTCAAGGTAACCCTGACACATCTGTTCTTATTGTATCCATGCATTTGTGTACATTGTACATGGTACATATTACAGATAGTTTGAATAATATTACAATGTATACCACATTTTATCTTCCAGAGATATTACTTACTCTATACTTTATATTGGGTAAACAAAGTGAATATAAAAAGTTAAAAAAATTGAATATTGTGCATTGTGCATTGTGCGTGACTTAAGAACTGGATCAAGTACAGAATATTACAGACTACAGACTCAAAGCATCATCATTTTTACTTGGAATCAAAAGGAAGGAAGGACGAACAGAAATTGAATTCAGAATTCACAATGCCTTCAACAAACTCAGAGAAGGAAATCTTGTTGAGATCTCTAGTATTTTCTACTTATTTCCACAAGTTGTGCTTGTATTTGTGACTTGTCAGTGTTTTGAGTGTTGTAAACTCGGAAAGGTTGGAGATTGGAATTGGAGGTGAGTAAAAAGTTTGGTTACTAGTTTCTAGTGAAAGTGCTCCTTTTCCCCTGCCTACGGTTAACATCTCATACATTTGTAACATGTAAACTGTAGACAGTAGAAATAAGATTCCTTTTGTAAAGGGAAAAGAAAGGTACACGAGGTACAAGGGAAAATAAAGTTAAAAGTTCTCTGGTTTTGACTTTTGACTTGTCCTTTTTACATACAAAAAATAAATTCAATCATCAATTTTTGACTTGTAACATTTCTTAAATATTTGTATTTATCAATGTTTTTCCGATTAAGTTATGGATAGAAATATTATCTATGTAAAATGTAAATGTAAATGTAGGCAATTATTATTGATAATATTATTATTATTGCTTTTAACTATTCGCTATTCGTGACTGGTTTTCCCGACAATAACTGTAATTGAACATGATATATTATGTGAAAATTTACAGCCATATTCATATTATGAATACGGCTGTAAATTTTGAATATATTGTTATATATCATATCCAAAAACAAGGGAAAATGTTGTACGTCATACTTCGTACGTTGTACATTGAGTATATTATACAGTTTGTAGTTTATAGTTTATAGTTTGAAGTTTGAAGTTATACGCACATAATATTGCATGTACCGGTATTCACAATTCACAGTTCACAGGTATTGAATATAGAGCATTGGTCGTGTTTTTGGTATGCGTAGGCAGTAGACAGTAGAAAATAGATAGGATACTTCTTAAATACTAGATATCCACGTGTAATATGTAATATGCAATGTTTATGAAGTGAGCGTGTGTACTGTGTAAAGTGTATATATATATATCTATCACCAATCACCGCTTGACTTGTGTATTATGTATTTTGGCTGTTCTGTAATGTAATGTAATGTAATGGGGAATATACTTCATATGTAACGTCAATATAATGTCAACATGTACATTTTACATTGTGCAGTGTACTTGTAATGAGACATGTGGATTGTATAGATTATGGATATCCGAGTTTCCATAATGTTTTAATCTGTCTTAATTACTATTATTATTAATAATCATAATTTTCAAAATGAACTTTTGGATAATGAACAACCTTTTGTTGTTTATTCATACTTATATTCTGTATTCTATTCTATATTGAACACTGATCAGTGTTCAATGACTGTAACTATAGACTATAGACTGTAGCATGCTCTGTAGTCTGTACACTTTATTGTATTAAATAATGCCCATGGTCCATGATTATTTTGGGTGATTACTGATTACTGATTACATTAATGGATGAGGTTCGATAGGTTCATCATCATCGTCATCATCATCATGGATCATTGGTCATTGGGAATAATCACGTTCAAGGTTAACCATTACCATTATGTTTACAAGTTACATACATATTATATTGTATTTTCTGTATATGTATTTTGTATAAATAGATTTACATGGTACAGTATACATTATACAACAATCACAGTGGGATACACAAGATAGAGGGCAGTTGATTGTTTGTAACTGGTAATTGATAGTTTTAATAGTCCATAGTCCACATAATATTACCTAGATCTTAGATACAAGATATCACATACTTTGTATATTATAGCTTGAGAGAGAGAGAGAGGATGCGATTATAGTTTATTTATACATGTTTGCGCTCGTGTAAACTCAAATCTCAAGCGTATCTAAATCAACTTTGATTGTCCTTTTCCAGAAATAGATTATACTTTCTCCGGACAATCTACACTCTATATACTATATACTGTATATATTCTATATTCTATACTATATACTTTACTTTCAACTGTACTCTGTAATATGAAATGCTCAATATTCATACTCAATGATCATGTAGCTGATCCAGGGAGAAAAATTTGAAAAAGAGAAAGTAATATAAAAAAGGGAGCAGGAGTGAGAGGAAGCGAGAAAGAGGAAACAAGCTCAGTGTCACTAATACTTTGTCCGATGTCCAGTGTCCAGAGTCTAGAGTAAGAAAAGAAAGGAAGGCAAATTTAAAATGACGTGGACAAAACACAAAACACAACAGCGTAGTTAGCCAGAGCATGCATGATGCCTCGTGGAAAATGTAGTGTGTCCAGTGTACATTGGACATGGAAAATGGGCAGATAGATGTTTGTGACCGCTTTCACCACTCCACTCTTGACTCACCGCTCCTCGCTTACCGCTCAACCAGAATTTAGAATTTACATGGGCACGTTCATGTGAGTTCATGTGCAAATAGTAGAAATATCAAGTAGTTGTCATTGATTCCTACTTGTGGACAACGGCCAGCAGAATGCCAGAATGTCTTAAGGTCAAAAAAATATTTATACGACGTATGTACACATTACGTAAGTGAATTCAATTTACTTGCGTCTAATATTATTATGTAATATTTAAACATGTGTATGATGTATGATATTTATTTATATGCGTATATGTCTACTAGTTTTTGTAAATTGCGATTTGCGATATCTATACAGTTGATTTAGCCATGGAATTGTTCCTACTTACATATTTAATATTTATGAAAATATGAATATGAATTGGATCGAGTCTCGAGTGTGGACATTGTACATAGTATATCTAGCTGGAACCTGGAGACATGAAGTGGGAATCTTAATACTTTTAATAGTAAATGTCCATTGCTCATTAATCATTTATAATAAGAGAACGCATACACGTGTACTTGTGTCATGGTACTTGGTAAATTTTAGATAGGTAAAACACGATAGGACATTGGTCATTGGACATTTTATGGAGTATGTACAATATCCAAAATCCAAAATTCAAAAGTATATCATGCTGCATGCTTTCACCTCCTCCACTGTTTATTGTTTACATAGCATAATATCATACACAATACACAAATACATTTATATATACATACATTATGCAGCATGTAGGATGTAGAACAACTTGTGGGTAACTGGATAACAGCTCCACCGGTACTGGTTCCTTATTCTGATCATGGTAATGGTGTCTTTTACCTGTCAACTAAAGTCGCGGACTAGATATTAAAAACTAGAAACTAGAAACTATAGATACTGATGGACTGGAGACTATATAAAAGGAGAATAAACTTAAATATTTAAAAGTACATAGAGTATGTAGTATGTATATATATATATACATAGTTTAGATGACTCTTGTCTTGGATTCGTTTACTATTAATAATATTACTGTACTACTTTTACTACTACACTCTTGCCATTAAATACTGATACGTACCTACTACAAATACTAATACGGACACGAACTTACCTACTATATATTTCAATTTATTTTCTTGTTCTTGGAGAGAATGGATAATCTACTGTACATTTCAATTTTCAGTTCTATGCTGGAGCTCCAACTTGGAGCTAGCTTAACTCACAAACCATGTGTATTTTAGTTTAACTGTGTCGTATACCTTCTCTATCGTATTATTATTGTATTAGCTGGTCATTATTTTAGCAGTTATGTAATGAAATTTTGCCCAACTTAATTTTTTGTATGCTAAAAGTTAAAAATCTGAACCCTAAATAAGACAAAAAAATTAAAAAAATTAAAAAAAAATTAAAATGTCAAATGTGCCTATTCAAAAAATTATTTATAAGCCAAAAAAAATTTTAACAGTTTATTTTTTATACTGATAAAATTGTGATTTAAAATTGCTAAATAAAAATTTCCATCAAGTGCAATTTGGAGAAATTTCGAAAATCTTCTACCTCTAAACTCTAAACTAAGAACCAAAAGTGATATTTTTATACCGAAAGAAAAATGCTCCAATCTTCGACTGAAATTATTATGAAACATACACGCACAAACACGTGATAGTTTCTGGATTCTGGATTCTATAGACTCTGGCTTCTACGAATTCCACAAAAAAACTGTGTAAAAAACTAGTGTGATCAATATATAACTAAAAGGACTGTCTTTTTTTCGGGGTGGGGGGTTAAAAACAGGGGATGATTTTTTTTTGTTCCAGTAAAATACTTTGAAAAGACTGCGTATAACATAGTATAACATATAATGATGAAAAAACTGTGCTGAGCTTTTTAGCTTGTAGTGTTTAGTTTTTAGTGCTAGACAATAGGGATAATTAATTATGGCATTTAAAAAATGCTTTGCTCTTTTTTTTATTCCTTCGTTAAACGCAAAGTAATCAATAGTGCTATAAATTGTTTCTCATTAAGAGGACAAATATACTGTTAAATAAATAAACTGGCCTGATGGAAAAATTACGGAGAAAAATAATGATGGACTATTATTAATAATTATTATTATGATAATGATGGTGGCACAATTATTCAACATTTAATAATAATAATATCGTAATAATCAATATCTCATCAAGGGTAAATAAACTTGAGTCATTAATCATTAATCATTAATATTGACTATTTTGTCATTTATTTATTTGTACCTGGACAAACTGAATTATATAATATTTTATATATCAAAATGTTATTGGGAAATTTTCAAAAATAAAAAAAAGTATGATTATTTAAATATTAATGTCATCAGTCATCAGTCATCAAGAACGCAAGAATAAGGAAAAATATCTATCAAAATCACCATAATACACAACATACTTATATGCTTCATGGAATATGTTTAAATGTGATTTGAACTCTATTTGAAGTCAGGTTGATTTTCCTCGGAATCCCTGTTTACATGGAATGGTACAGACAGATAAATAATATTATATAAAAAGATGTACGTACCTACGAAAACTTTGTGGTAAATACTAAAAGTTATATAATCTTGTGTATGTGTAATCTGGAATCTGTATAAATATTATGATTTATGCCTATAGCTTATGTATCTTTCTCTCTGTGTGCGTCATGTAGTGTGTTAATTGTTAATTGCTAGGAGCAAAAATCCACAATCCACAATGTACACAAATATTAAATATATACATCCACATCTGCCTTCAATCTAATCCAATACAAAATACAAAATACAATATTATAGTACAATATATACAATCACCTAGTGTCTCGCGTCTAGTATCTATATAATATATACTTTCACCCATTTTCCCAGTGACTTGTGACTAGTAAAGTGGTAAGTGGTACCAAGGTAGTTTATTAAATCACTCCCTATTTATAATATCTTCAATTTTTGTTCTGTATAGACTAGATGTGTACAAAAATATATGTATTACGTGTTATGTGTTTTGTTTGAATTATGAATGCATATGTACTGAGTATAAAAATATAAATGTATGAAAAAAAAATCTAGAGCTCATTGCTATTCGCATTAAGTATTTTACTAAAGGACTTCCGTCCATTCCGTCCGTCTGTCTATCTGTCAGTCTGATTGTGCATTGATATGTGTAATATGTATTGAGTATGTACTTACGCTATTTTCCTAGTAAAGTTTATTCTACACTCTATACTCTTTACTTGTAACTCGTGCCTAGTACTATACATTATACATTATACTGGCGTAATTATACTATAGACATGCTTTCTCTAGAATCTAGAATATATCCTCGGTTACATAAACACACATGTACATCAAAGACAGCATGCACCATACACACAAATATTCACATGTCATGATCAATGATATGTAGCCGCTCTACATTACACATTACATATCCATCAGAATATTCATACATCATACATTATATCATATATAGAATATGATACCCATGTCAATATCGTCTTGAATCAGCAGGAATAAAGTCCTTTTACATATTTATTCAGAGTTGACACTATATATATACTGTATATTCTACAAACTACAAAGTTGTGTCCACGCCATGTCCACGTTAGCTTTAGTGCGTACAGTGTAACCAGTACCACTCTGAAACTCTGTCCTGCCACAAACTACTATACAATATTTTATTCCGTATTCACTATTTCCTATTTCCCATTCAGAATTTAGTGTTCAGTGTGTAGATCGCTGGCTCATAATTATTTAAAACGGAGCGGCGATGCGGTAATATTTATTATCTCACATACAGCTGTACAATGTACAAATGGACAGTGAAAAGTGAACAGTGAACAATTTACATGAGATAACTAATTAAAAAAAGGAAGGACTGTGCCTGTGTCATCAAATTATTTATACAAAATGACGTGTTTTTACCACATTAAAACTAAAAATACAATCACAAATACAAATACAAATAGAGGGGGAATGAGCAGTGAAAAAAAGTTGAGAACTACCCTCCTTTCTCAGTTTCTCATTCCCCATGAACAATGAAAATAAATGGCGTGTGTACTGTGTACTAGCATTTACATGAAAACCATGTGTATTTAGTATTTACTTTTGATATTATTTGATAATATTTGAATTTTTCTACATATCCAAAATTCGAGAAACAGTACGGACAAAATAATAAAAAATTAAACTAGTGTAGTTGTATTTTGAGGTTCAAGTTTCGAATTTCGAGTTTCAAGTTTCAAGACATGAAAAAATATTGGAGGGTTAAAAAAAATAAAAAAAGACAGTATATATATTTTTTGTACATAATAAATGAAATTGTTTTTGTTTGATGGTTCAAAAAACAATAATAATAATGTAAACTCTTTTGGGAATCGGAGACAGACACAAGCAGGAGGAGTATGTACAAGCTATAAAAATCTCTCTTTGCATTATGATTTTTCTTGTTGCTCACAAGTAGCAAGTTTATACTTTAAATTGTAGCCTGTTGTATCATAATAATATATCATGCATAGTGTATACTGTGAATGGTACATAATATGTCGAGTGTATAGATTGTAGATGACTTATCTTTTGTCATTTATGTTTTATTCTTTATGATGTATGATTATAAACTGGCATTTACTCAAAATTCAAATACATTGTCTTTTATTGTGTTACACAATAAACAATAAACAAAGTAAATACATTACTATTTTTTTCCTGAGTAAACTCAAAGTTGCATTAGTAAACGTGTCATCTTTCTTCTGTCTTAAGATGGAAAATGGAAATGAAGTTTTGACATTGTATTTGATATTTGATATTGAATGCCTTTTCTTTGTATTTTGAATAGTGAGCATTGAATTCTCACTTCTCAATATGTTTGAATTGAGAATTGAGAATAATTGATTCACTGTTCAATGTTCACTGGAAGTTATTGACAATTGACAAGTATTATACATTGTACATTAGCATTATGTTCAGTATTCAAAATTCAAAATATTATATTTTTCTTGATTCTTGATTCTTGGTGCTAATCCAAAATTGAATGTAACCTTTTGAATGTTATTCATTCGTAATATAAATAAAAAATAATAAATAATGCAAAATATTATTATAGATTAATCCATCATTTCCCTGTAATATAATTGTAATGTGTTTATTTATGAATTTTTGTTTTATTTATTTTTTTGTCTATGTCAATACAGGGAACTGAGGGATGTATCTTAGTCCCATCGTCGTCATCATCAACATCGCAACAACTACAACGACAACAACAAAGGGACAAGAACAAGGAACCACCAACCTCTCCAACCTCATCTGTATCCATCATGATATCTGAGCACATATCAAATTTAACAAAAGACATGATTGAATTTGACACGACTCCTGATGTTGGGGAAGACCCTAGTAATGAACTCGGAGAAACAAGTTTGACTGATGAGAAAAATTCTCAAGAGAAAAATCAAGACAGTAGTGATATTTCTGGTGTTGTTGCTGTTAGTAGTGGTGCTCGTGTTGAAGAGGATCAACATGAAAAAGATGAGCGTGAAAATTTAGAAGGATCAAAGCAAAAAGGACAAGAACGTCAATATGAACGTGAAGAGCAGACGCTGAGAACATCACCCATTCTTTCGATTAGTGACGGTGATGTGGATGTAGATGTTGATGAGGAGGAGGAGGACGGTACGAAAAATAGCAGTGTTAAAAATACAAAAAAAACTAGTAGTAGTAAAACCAAAAACGTTTCAACTGTTTCGGATAATTCAATTTCTAATCCTAGCGCTAATGATAATAATAAGGAAAATGACAATGACAATGTTAACATTGATATTGATGATAATAATAGAGAAAAGCTTTCAAATAATCCAAATTCAAATTTAAACACAATTTCAATTACTTCAGCTGATACAAGTTCAAATCCATGTGTTGATACTAATAATTCAAATTCCGACTCAGACTCCGGCCTTCACATCCATTTGGCGGAAGAAGCTCGATTTGAGGATGTTTCTGATGATGAGGCTGAAGAGCGAGAACGAGATCGAAATCACTCATCGTTTTCGTCCGCGGAGAAGAGTAGAAACACTGCAGTTATCGTTGCAGTGGACTCAAGTACAAATAAACATCAAACTTCACACGTAGAAGTAGCCTCAACTCAACGAGATGATGCTGATGTTGAGGATGTTGATCTCGATGTGGATACTGATGCCAATGACAATGCAAATTCCAATGCCAATAAGGATCAAGACAGTGAGAATGTAAATGTGGATGAGGATTACGATATCGATATGAGTGAAAATATCAGGAGGAGTAACCGCAAACAACAACAACAAAATAGTAAGGATACTGAAATTGACAATGACGAGAATGATGAGAATGACAATGACAATGATAATGATAATTCCAATAAAAATGATAATGATAATGATAACAACAATGACAAGGATAGTGAGAAAAATATTGACAGTGGGGATGTGAATGAAACAGATGATTTTCAGTGTCGTGTCTGTGGACAAAATTTTTCTTCAGATGATGAAGTCAAGACTCATTTTAGTTCTGCACATTTCCGTGTGGGTGTGAGTAGTAGTATTTTGGAACCGGAGAGCCCGGCTCCAGCTCCAGCACCCACTCCAGCTCCAACTCTCGTTCCAGCCCCGACGATTATACAAAGAGATAATCGAGAAGCTCACTATATTCAGCGAGTGTTGGAAGAACATCGGAGAGAAGAAGCACTGGCTCAAATGCTAAGATCCGAAAAGACACCAGGTAGCAGCTCATCCACTCTAGTCCGACCCGCTCCAATTCACCTACATCATTCACAACAACACTTGAGACGACTAGAAGCTCATGAACTCCCACATCGAACCGGACTGCCAACAAACGGTATTCATTTTTCCTTTTTATATTTGTTTGAAATTCCGAATTCACAAACCTTTTTTAATTTCATTATTTATTATTTATTACGATTTACGACGAAGCTTGAAGTCCAACTAATTTGTGGTTTTTACTAATATTCTTTTGTTTACATTGACGATGTAGTTTCACCACACGCTGCCTCAGGTTTCATGAGACCTCATCCTACACCCACATCCGCACCCGCGTCTGTCGCCACACATCCTTCAAACTATGAATTACATTCTCGTCCACATGTAACCATCGGCCCGCACGGTGTAGTTTCGCGACATCCTTCCGTTTCTGCTTCTTCTACTTCATCCTCACCTTCTTCTACCCTCACCTCACAGCACCAAATCCATCATCCACACCCGCATGTACCCCATTATCCCACATCTCTACACATGGCCTTGACAAATCCTAATCAACACAGGATACACCACCCCCATCATCAACAACAACAACAACAGCAGCAGCAGCAGCAACAACAACAACAACATCATCAGGCAAGAAGTACTCATCCAGTTTCACAACAACAACAACAACAGCATCACAGTCCTCGTGATTCAGAAAGTCATCCGCATCCGCATCAGCATCCTCATTCTTCAACTACTCCATCAGCTTCTTCTTCATCGCCGTCGGCTCCGGCAGTTGTAACGACGATGCATCGACCACAACCTCAAAGAATTATCCCTTCCAATTTGACAATCCATCCGCCTGTATCCTTTCATCATCGTCCTTCATCCTCTGAAACTAATGTGATGACTATGCCAAACATGACGTTAGCACATCAACAACCTCGATCCCAAAATATCCCACCTCTCAGTTTATCTCGATATCCAAGTCAACAGCAACATCCTCCTCCTTATGATGCTCTGTCACGTGCTGGAACTTTAGTTTCACGACAACCACAATCACAGCCGCATCCGCAACAACATCAGCAACAACAACAGCATTATGGATTGGAGATAGCACAAGCCCCACAACTAATTCTGGGCAAACGAAGTGCCTCTACAGAATTGGAGGGAAATAACAATAGTAAACAAGCTCGACTGGAACATGGTCATCGAATTATTCGGGATGATAGTAATATTCATTTACAAGCTCGACGACCAGTTCAAGTTCAAGGACCGAGTCAACATCAGCATCCCCATCAACATCAGGTTCATGCACAACTTGCTCATCCCACAACAACTATACATCACTCCTCACCCGAACTTCCTCTGGGTTTGGATAGAAATGTAGCTGCTGTGATTGGATCTGCTGGAGTGAGTAGTGTGAGATTGGGAAGTGCAATTACGCTCAGTGTTTGTCCCAGTTCCGAGGCATCCTCCTCCTCATCCTCATCAATTGTCACTGTTGCTGGTGGTTCAAGTAAAAATAATAGTGGTAGTGGAAGAATCAGTGCTCAATATATGAATCCAACGGCCGTTTCAAATGCATTGGCTGTTAGGGGGGTTACTGTAACACCAGCAAGTCCACCCCCTGCTCATCATCAACACCTTCATGGAGAAAATAGTAATAGTGGACAAAATTCTCCACTCGTTTCAACTCCTTGCTCAAGTCCCATTTCAAGTAGTCAATTTTCAGTAATCCAACGAATTGAACGAAGTCCAAGTTCAATTAGTCCTGCTCATAATGATTTTAGTCCACCAACTATCATCTCAACGACGAGTTTGAGTTTAAACCCGGTACCGGCACCGACTCCGCACCCGCATCACATCCTAAATCAAAGTCAAAATCCTAATTCAAACGCTACTCCTCATCAATTTGCTGTGCCAAGAATTCCTCCCAGACCTACTACTCATCATCCACATCCGTTGCCACTTCATCCTCAACATCCTCATCAAATTTCAATACATCATCAACATCCATCCGCTCAACACCAGCAACAGCAACAACAACAACCACCATCAGCAGCATCTCAATCACAACAACATCAACATGTAGAGAGACCACCGCGTCCCGAGACGGTGGATTTGACGGATGATGATTTACTTCATCATGCAATGGAAAATCAAGGAAGGCCTTCAAATTACCCTCATCCGCATCCACATCAACTGGTTCATCCACCACATGCTCATCCTCAACGTGTTCAACAAAATCAAATTCCAGCTCCAGTCCGGGCACCACCTCAAGCTCACAGCATGTCCACCACTCATCGGCCCGCTAGTCGTCAATTACTAACATGTAATCTTTGTCATGCTCTGTGCTCCTCCGCTCAAACTTTAGAAGAACACAAACTTTCAGTCCATGGTTATGGACAAATACAACTGCCTCAATCCCAACAGCAACAACAACAACAACAACAACAATGATAAAAGTACCAGCAGCAGCATCAGTAATAATACAATTACAAACCGTAACGTGAATTTTGATCTCAGTCATTCTCA
>JAQGBH010005087.1:0-15130 GCA_034698265.1 Sminthurinus aureus
TTATAATCGATCTTCAACTGTATCATGTAGAAAAAATGATAAGAAACCCGATGGTTTTAATGTTTAGTAGTTTAATATGTGGAAACCCAAATAAAGAAAACGAAAGTGAACCAATTAACAATACCACTATCGATAATATACAGACTTCATCCTCTGAAAATTTACCTAGTGAAAATTCCGAAGTAAACAACGATCAATATTCTACTTCATCACCAAGTTCTGATCAAGGGTCAGAGAATGATTGTCAAATAATATTTCAAACTAGTAGTGAAAAAGAAGTGACTTTTACAATGGACGAAAATAGCGTGGACAGTACGGTAAGCCAATTTACTTATTTTACAATTTTATACAACATATGCTTTTATGCAAATCAAGGATACATGATAAATAGGGGAAACTTGATTTTTTTTTTGTAGTCCAAAGATAGTTTGAACCAGCTCTCTGTAAATGGTAGTGTAAGTTAGTTTAAATTGTAAAGTTAAATTGTTTTATTTTTTATTAATTAAAGTTTCTCTCTAAGTTGATCTAATTGTTAATTAATTAGGAAAACGAAGTTACTCAAGATAGTGTAGCAACCATCATAGATTCAACATCATTATCACCAATTTTTAATTTACCACTAATAACTATTGAAGAATTACAAGATTTTGACGAGTTAGTAAAGAAAAGACTGTATTCTGATTGTATTAAGAAAAGCTTTTTAAGGATTGAGGGGCGAACACCATACTTATGCGTTAGAAAATTAATGAATAAGTTGATTACAAACCAACTAGCACATACAATTGCCGTAGACAAATCTAAAAAGTTCTCTTTTAATTCCTTGGAAATGAATAATGTAATTAAAACATGTGTCAAAAATCGATTTCCATTAATATTAGAAAAAAACATAGATAAATGGACAAGAATGTATTTTACTAACCAAAAACGACGGAAATTTTTGTTCTAAATTATTTATTTTTTATTTATTTATTGTAATTTAGCTCCATATGTTTCATTCATTTTATAAATATGTTTTGTAGGAATATACTTACATCTAGACTGAATTAGGTTCTAGCTGATTGAGTAAAAAAAAATGTTTTAAAGATTAAAGTTTAGATTGTGAATTAGCTTCAGTGTTGTGTATTTTCGGTGTTTTTTTTTGTACTTACTAAGAATTTTAACACAATCATAATTGCTCTTGTTTAAGAAAGCGAAAGTATGTCATTTGTAAAGTGGTGATTTTTTTATTTTGGTTTACACCTGTGTATATTATCAGATTTAAACTTGTATATATTTAGATATACACATCAATAATATTTGATTTTAACATGTATGTATATATTTACATATGCACATCTACATAATAATTGACTTTAACTTATATGTAAATATTTAGATATGCACATATGAATAATATTTCATTTTAACTTGTATGTATATGTTTTGTTAGATTATGTATAAGTTTTCATTTTAACTTGTATGTATATATTTTGTTAGATTATGTATAAGTTTTCTTGATGTATTATTTTATATTCTAAGAATTATAGTTTTGATAAGGATGATGGTTTATAGCTGATATTTTTGCGGTGTTTTCTGTATTCTGCAAGAATTTTTGTACAATCAAATTCTTCAATTAGCATCGGGTTGCGAATTAAAAATTCGTGGAACTCATTTGCAATGAATGAATTTTTCTTGAAAATCTGCGACAACCGACAAGAATTTAGCACAAACTTGAACATAATGCGGTCAGCTAAAAAATATAAAAAATTGCATTATTTAGTTAAATGTTATAAATTTAAAATTGATGAGTGTGTGTTTATTTAAATTATCTTACTCAAGTATAATATAGAATATTTAAAAATATCAGACTAAAAGTTTACTTGTATTGGTATCTATAGCATGTGAGACAGTGGTGAACATGTAATTTTGTGTAGTGACATCGGAAGGCGTTGTAACATGTGTTTTTTCGTGTAAATTTGAAGTTGAAGAGAGTAAATACGTATAATTGATAATTTTATTACTCAAAGTTGGTTGGATGGTTGTAGTACTTGGTTCTGATTGTAGTAAGTTATTTGATACTTAGGTAAAGTGTAAGTATCGGTTTTGATTGTAGCCAAAATTTGAGAAGAAACGGTAGAAAAGTTACTAAGTGATTGTACATTTGATTCAGCAAGAGAAGCTGAGGTAGAGTACTCAATATTGAGTAGAGTAATTGGTTTAGGAGTAGACAAAATAGTAGAATCTTGAGAGGTAAGATTAATTACCAAATTATTGGAGAGAGTTGGACTATAGCTAGTACTAGTATGGATCATATGAGAGGAAGAAGTAGTTGGTGTTGGAAATTGTTGGTAGTTTTCTATTATCAATATAAATCAGTTTATTAGACTTTAAAAAAATTGCATAAAGTGTAATAATATTATTATTATAGTAAAAAAAAATGGTTAGATAAATTAAGCTAAATACTAACTCAAAATCGATAGTAAATGTAGACATTGAACTTTTTTTGTAACACAATACACAACACTGATTTTAGACAATTCTTTCGCTTCTACACATTCAACTTTAGATTTTTCTGATAGACAAAATGATTTGTTGTTAGCAACACATCTCTGACAATCAAATTTAACCGAAGCATTAGTCAAAACTAAAAGAACACTCAAAACCGTAATCATTTTGTACATTTTGAATTAAACAAGTGTAAGATTTAAAACCTTAGAACTTAGAAGTCAACAGTTAGCTTGCAAAGGGAACAAAAATGTACTGTAGTTTGATATTTTTAATTCAGTGTAGTAGACTAAGTTGCAAAAAATTCCAACCAAATTATTACTTCGATTACTAGTGTAATTAGCTATAAATGAGAGTAGTATGTAAGTATAAGATATCAAATATCAAATATATAGTTAAGTAGTTGTCATAGAATTTGTTGAAATATTTGTTTTGACTTGATACATAAATTTTTATACAGTTGCAAATTCTCCTTGTCCATTGTGTTCAATATTCAATAAAATATCAAATTTCATGTTTTCATGTTCAATGTTCAATGTACTAAATTGAAGACGATAAATGTCTATTCTTTTCATTTCATTTCAAAATTTCAAAGAATCCACATGTTCTTACTTTTGTCTTGCCAGTTCAAGTTTTAGCAACAATAATATTAATTTTTTATAAAGTGATTGTTTTAGGGTAGTAGTAGTAGTAGTCATAAGTCAACATGTGTGATAAATATAGAAATTGTACATCGTGTATCACTAATAGTTGTGTTTTCGCTAATCTTATAGAGAAAAAAGTAGTATGCATTGCTCGACAATCTATGAAAAAATTGAAATATTTGTTTGCTTATGACAGAGCAGGGTGAGTTGATTAAATTTTTATACTTCTTTGTACTTGCATTGTTTATTCATCATTCGGCTATTCTTAGAAATAATTTATTTTTCAGACAGTGCAAGTCGTGGACCCAAAGAGAGGAGAGTAAACTTTATATACTTGCACCGGATTCTGATTCTGATTCTGGTTATGTTTGGCTTTACATCGTTTTGGGTATCTCAATCTTATCATTATTATCATTATTATTGTTATTGTAATTGGCAATGTTGAGAGTGAATGAGAGAGAGAGAGAACGAGCGAGCATGCAAAAAGTGAGTGCGAATTTAGGAATGCAACAGGTGTGAGTGATTCTGGTTTCGGGTTTCTAGTTTCTAGTTTCTAAGAAAATGACGACAATATTTACATAATATTTTTTATATGGTTTTAATTACTAAAATTAAACTGTGCCTGATATCTAATATAGTTTAAATGATTGTCTTGGTCAAGTCTGAGTGTGTAGTTTGTAGTAAAGAGTAAGTGAGTCAGGTCAGAGAGAAGCAGAAGATTTTGACGGCAATCCTGGACAAAATGTGAACTGTTTTTATGAAGTATTTTAATTTCATCCATGAGAAAATGAACTGTCGGTTTATCTTTTATAAACAAGTTTGAGAACTTCCCTTTTGTCTAACCCACAGGTAACAGCAATTATTAATTATTATTGTTAGATAATAAAAAAAATACTTATAATATTTGCTATTTACTTACTAAGTTTAGTTTTAAAGTTCAAGTCGAGAATGAGTAAGAAGTAAGAAGGAGATGAAAGTACAAAAAGGAGAAGGAAATCAACTTCAGAAAAATTAATTACCAATTACCAACACTAAGATTCTGACAATTTGTCTATTTTTGAGAGAGCATAGATTTTTGAGTTCTAGGATTTGTACTTTCTCAAAAGTAGATAAAAATCAGATCCACTTCTGTTTCTGGTAGTGGACTAAGTTAAATGCAGTTAATAACTTTAACTAATACTTCTACAACATGCAACGAGAGAGATTCAATCATTCTATATTTGTTATTTCACGTGACTAATATTTTCATTTAAACTTTTAACTTTAGAGAGGATGTCACTCGAGCTACACGGTCACTTCTTTTCCAATTGAAACCTTAATCTGCAATTTACTATAATTTGATGTACAGTGTACACATTTAAATTGTTGAGTGTTTATTTTAATCAAAGTTGAACAGCAAAACAGTAAGGTAATTAAATATTTATTAAGACCATGTAATCACATGAATGTTATTGTTTGTTTGTGTTTCATTTTGTTGTAAATCATAAATACATGAATGTTGGATGTCAGTTCCGTTTGTGGTTTATTATTATTAATCACTATTACATTAATTTTATATCTACTTGATTGTTTATTTTTGCTACTATTTATAGAAAAATCAAAATGTTTTCCAGTGGTCCAAATTACAATAAATTAAAGACAAATCTTCGATTGTCTGTACAACGATTAAAGTTGATGGAAAAAAGAAGACGGAATTGGCATTGAAAGGAATTGCAGATTATATTAGAGATGGAAAAGCTGAACAAGAATTGAACATATAATTAGAGAAGACTACATTGTTGAAGCTATGGAATTGGTGGAAATGTATTGTGATTTACTACTAGCAAGATTTGGATTGCTACAACAAATGAAGTAAGTAAAAACTGACAATTGAAAATGAGTATAATATAATAATATAGTCATTAGTGTGAATTAGAGTCGTGATAAGGTAAAATGTACACAAAAGTACTATTTTCTTTAGCATACAATAATTATATTATTTATTATTTATTTCTTTTTTTCAATATTGTCCTTTTTTACAGAGAATTGGATGAAGGCCTTAAAGAAGCGGTTTCTAGTTTGATTTGGGTTGCTCTCCGAATGCAAACAGACTGTGCTGAGCTCAAATTAATTTCGGATCAATTGACAGTTAAATATGGAAAACCATTTGCTCAGGCATGTCTGGATAATGCTGTGGGAACAGTATCTCCAAAGTTGATGCAGAAAATGAGTGTTCAGGCACCTCCAAAAGTGCTTGTTGAAAAATACCTGATTGAAATAGCCAAGAATTATAATGTTGACTATGAACCTGATCAAAGGGTATGTTTTTTGTTAACACATTGTCCATTTATAAAAAATCGTACTTGTAAATACTATATATTTTAAATGTTGTTTATTATGCACATGCTTTGTTTTTTACGATTCTTTGTTTCAAAAAATGATTTTTTTTTTCTATTTAAAAATATATTTAGATCTTAGATGAAGGAGCTAATTTGGAAGAACTCATTGATTTGGAGGTAATTTATTTACTATTTATCTATTATTTTACTCATTCTGTGAAATGTATTACATTTTACTACCATTGTTTGAAAACAAATGAATATTTAGCGAAACGCATTCCTTACAAATTACGTAATTAATTTGTAATATGTTTTATAGGATCGTAATAATTTGGGTGGAAATGGCAGTAATGGTGGAGGAGGCGGTGGTGCTGAAGCCCAATTACCACAACCAGGATTTATAGGATATCCTTATATGCCTGTAGCTCCAGGTATAATAGTAATTTTTGAAATATAATATGTTACGTATTACATTTTAGTGTACCGTCAGAATAACTACAAATTGTTATTCTTTTTTAATATATTTACAGGTCAATTTTCTCCACAACCCCCAAATTATAAACCCTTTCAATATCCAGCCATCCCAAATGAAGAAATTAAAAAGCCACTCGTAAGTCCATCAATTTACAATTTACATGACAGGCCATAAACATAATAACAATAATAATATTTTAACAACACAGATAAAACAATTTAAGCCATTTATCATTTTTAGGATATGCAATCCTCGCCTTTTTCACCTATGAATATTCCACCTGGACATAATGTAGGTGGTTTTGTTATGCCTGATCAGCCACATGACAAAGAACTCAACTTTAATTATCAGGTACATGATAACAAAACTTCTTAGTGACATGACTACATAATTTACAGTTTATAAAATATGTAATATGCATAACGAAACAAGTAGTTGTAATGTACGTTTTCCCTTAATGTTTATGTAGGATGATATATTATTATGGTACATTTTTGCTCAAAATTTTATTTACGGAGTAGAAAGTACATCAAATTGAAACTCATTTGTTTGAATTCCTTTTATATTATTTGATTTTTTTTTTGTGTATCACTGTAATTTTGGAGCTACATTTTATGTCACGTACTATTATTATAGTTTTATGCTGCACCGTATACTCTATACTCTATAGATTCTAGATAATATACATGTACCTCTAATTTTACAGTATTAGTCTTTATTAAAATGGAATATGGTGAACATTTGATTTTTAAGTTTTAAGAAGACCTGCTAAATGGTAATTATTATTATTAGCATAATTTGATGGCTATTTAAGTAACACTTGGATAAAATGTAAAATAAGATATGTACTGAATTAGTTGTGCAAAAATTAGGAGAAAGTGGGTAGAGAGTAGAGAAAGTATCATAGTAGAGAAAGTATCACAGTACAGAAAGTATCATAGTAGGGAAACATTGATTTTTTAAAGCCACTTTTGTTAAGACAGTTTTGTTATCTTTTGTACTATTTTTTTTGTTTCGGTTTTTATAATTTTCATTATGATTTATTCCAAATAAATTATAAAAAAGGTCGGGCCTGGTAATAAAAGTACATTTGACAGTTTTCCACCACCTTACAGTACTTTTCCAACACCACCATCTGCACCTAAGGTTAATTTTTAATAAAGTTTTGGTTTTGGTTTCTTTTTGGGTTTTAGTTGGTTTTTTGTTGTTTCTTCCCTCTGTACATACTATATTATTATATATATCTGTGTGTACACACGTGTTTAAATGTGCTTTTTATTTCCAACATTTTAACTGTATTAATAATTCTCTTTCTGTTGTCAGCGTGTAGTTTTAACCCTGAAATAAATATCTTTGAGTTTTGATGACTCCTTAAGATTTGTCTAACAAGTGTAAAATATATAATAATTCTTATATGTAGAAACTCTAAGTAGCTATAATATATTTAATACAATGTAAATAGAATGTCAAACTATGCATTGCTACTCAATTTTGAAAATAATAGTTTCCTGATTTTTCATATAAATTATTTGATGTATATATATTTTAGGATGACTCAAAACCGAAACCAGCTCCAAGGTCTAAATTGTCACCAGGAAACAATGGCGTTAACAATTTTCCAAATTTACCTGATTTACCTGACTTGGATTTGCCGGCCATTCCATCAACTAATCCTTCAGCTACTAATTTAAACTCGAGTAAAAATAGTAGTGATGACAATGAAATCGATTTTGATGATTTAACCAAGAGGTTTGAGGTAAGATTCAGAAGTACAAAGTACATACAAATGAATTATAAATTATAAAGTACAAAATATTCTATTCTCAAGGAGGAAAATATTTATAAAAACTTTAAACTGACGTTTGTTATTTGTTTTTTTAACAGGACTTGAAGAAACGGAAATAATTTGACCATTTCGTTTGAAAATCTCTAGGATATCCTAATGTTGTGTTTTGTCAAATTTTTACAGGCACCTTCGAAATTGAAGCCTAATTAAAAAATACATTATTATAATAATTAGTACGATATCTGCTTAAATGTATTGAGCAAAGTCCAACTATTTTTTCTTCGCATCTGGGACAACGCTTACGTGACATATTATACTACAATAGAAGTGCTAAGTGCTAATATATTATCATAAAATACTTTCAATATGTGCTACTATAACAGTAATCGAGTACTGAAACTCAAACTAAAACCTAAATCGTAAAATTAAATGAACCTAATATAGTTATAAATATGTTGATTTTCCTGCATTTTTTTCCCGTATTTTCTTCAACATTGTGTTGGTATAATATTGTATATTATATGTTTTAGTATGTATTTGAATTTATTCGTTCCTTTCCTTTGATTTTTTTGTATGTACAATGTACACGCAAATGTAATATGTTCAAGTGATTTAAAAGAACAATTGCAATACCTTGTTCTAAATTATCAAAAGGAACTTGAAAGTACGGAACGGATAATAATAAGTTCTTCTTTCAATATGAACTGTACATTATCATTTATAAATTTGTATGAAAATTACTAATATTGGGAAGTTTAAAGTTATACTATCGCCTTCGCTTGTATAATTCTTTAACAAGTTATAGTTTTCACAGAACAATTTAAAATAAATTACCTATATGAAAACATGAAAGGCAGCATAATATTCATATTTATTTCTTCCAATCAGATACGCATATATACACAAATGTAACAAGAAGACAAATAACATTGCAATATAAAATATAAATTATGAATTTGTTTCTACGATACCTGTGCTGAGGGAAACATTACCGCAAAAATATACCAAACTTTTTACATCTGGAATCTGGACATGAAACACACCCGTACTCCGTACTCCGTACTATATATACTATATTACGTTGCCATGTTAATTTTTAATTAGCATGGTAACGTACCGGTGCATTAACATTTTTAAGTGCATATTGAATTGGTATTAATCAAGGCCCTTTAGAATATCTCTCATAAGGTCCGTGCATTGGCAATGGCAACCCATTAGATAATACATTGTCCCGTCAGCAAATGCACTGACCTTGATGGGACTTTTCTAAAGGGCCTTGGTATTAATTCGTGTTTCGAAATTCCAATGAGACTTTAGTGTCGTGTCCCACAAGTCCAAAAACATAGAGAAGTACTTTTAATTTATACTTTTTATGTTATGTTGAACTTTTATAGCGATACACGATTGGATATTGGATTGGATTGTAAATTGTAAGGTTTTTTACTTATAGACATGTTTTTGTCTAAATTTTTTTTGATTGGCATTTATGATTTAGTGTACTTAATATTTAGTGGTCCATGTATGAGTCAAAAGCTATGCACATTCCAAGATCCACAGACGTTTATTATAGAACCAACAGTTGCTGGTAATGGCAATGACTAATGACATTGGTAAATTGAAAAACAGAAGTACTCGAATCACCAGGTTTCCAATATGCACATGGTGCCCACATCACAAGATGCTGCATTGTTTTTGAGAAGAAAAGGTTTACGACAATCTCTATATTTAAGTTCGACCAATGAGGATGCAGATGCCAATGCAAGTTCTTCCAAGTCGAATTCGAATCCAATTAAAACGAGTCCATCACGGAAAAGTATGACAAAATCTAAATCAAAGTCATTTGTAGTTCCGCCAAATTTCCGTCAAAGTTCAATTCCATTGTCACCAGCAAGATACATGATGCTCGCTTCAGCGTCCTCCTCTAAAAATCACAATTTCATGAGCATTAGTAGCCAGAATCAAAAGATGAACAAAATGTTGAAAGTAAATGTTGATCAATTACACAACCATCCAACGAGGAAGAAGAGTAAAAGTAGTCATAAGAACAAAGGACAAGACAGAATTAATAATTTAGAAATCCATCATCCAGTAGTACTTTGTTCAAAATCATTGTGCTCTACGACTCAGAATGAAATTCAAATTGCTCCTATAAATAAAAGTAATGATAATAATTATCAAAATATTCAAATTGAACAAGATTACCAGAGCCAACGAATAAATCAACATAAGAGTATGAATTCCATCGTATTACACGCACATAAAACGACCAGTCGTCTAAAATCAGATCAATCTTCACTCCCAATTCCGAAAACAAGGAATAACGCAAAAAACTCTAAACTCCAACTCCAAAATGAGAATAGTTTGACCATCCAAAATAATAATAATAATAATAATACGGTTAAACATTCAAATGTCCCTTGTATTTCAACACCTTCACCTAGAAAAGGAATACTAAAACCACCAAAACAACCAACGTATCCAGTTTTCCATAATTTCCCATTGTGTACAGCTCAACCCGGAACACAGAACTGGAACGAATATTGGAAAGAATATGATCAAAAGCTAGCTGAATACAAGAAAACTGAACAAGAGTATCTGGAAGAGCATCACGAGTACAGAGCTGATTTAGAAAAATATAAACAAGAAGCAGCACGACTTCAAGAAGTTGACACCATGTTTCGACAAAGGTAAAGATTTGACATTTAGGTGTAGTTTGTAGATTTTTTTTGCACTTTTATACTTGCCGTGCTTTTTCCGTGACTTTGATTTTTTTTGCTTCTTGTGTTTTGTATTTTGTATTTTGTATTTTGTATTTAATTAGCATTGGCCTGGAGCAGAAGAAGGCATCAGAAATTTTGAATCATCAGCTGACGGGGCTAACAACTGTCAATGGGTTTGTCTTTGACCGAAATGGTGGTCCATCCGATGGTCTCAATGCATTTCTCTCCTCCGTGGGAACCACGGGCTTCCGCCTGGAAATCGACGTCCGGGCTTATAACAAAGATTCCATTAAAATTGATAAAGAATACAATCTGATGAAAATCCAAATTCCTGTGGATCCTCAGAAATCTAGACATAAAACCATTGTCATTGGTGTGCCAAGTGATCACGATTTGAATGATGTAGAAATTTATCCCATTGTAAACGGCTGGCTTGTCGTTGAAATGTCCCCTGATAAGACAAAAAATAATAATAATATTCCAAATACTTCATTATCATGATTACTGATCCATATAAAAAATACATACTCAGGACTAAATTAAATGTTTGAAATTTTGAATCATGGAAAATAAATTCAGAGTACCTAAACGAAATACAAAACACAGAAGAGCAAGCAATTTTTCACATTTTCTGCACCTTTTTGTTCTTTATAATTTCCAAGTTTCTTTTGAACTTTGAACAGTAAACAGATGCAAAAACTGAAAAGGACTAAAGAAATTTGAGGAAACTTGACACTTCTGCATCAATGAAAACATACTGATGAAAAACAAATAAATCGGCGAGTAAAGTAAAATATTTTGTACTGCTCAAAAAAACATCATTTTTATTCTGTGCAATAAATAATAAAATAATATGGGAAGGAGTCTTTTTTATGCACAAGTAGGAAACAGAATAACAGTTCATCTCATATTATCATAATTATTTTGGCACAATTGCATAATACAATAGACGGTAGACAGTAGAAAGTCAAGTATACAAAAAATATATAAGATAAGATTTAACAATATACGTTATACGAAATACGAAGTGAAAACAACATAAAATAGTACATATAAAAAATACTGATCGTACGAGTTTCTAGTTTCTAGAATCTAGAATCTAGATACAAAATAAATAAGAAACGAACAAAGTTTGCTTGTTCTTCCTACATCCTACAGTTTGTATTTTGTATACAGTATACAGTTGAATATTTTGTGAAAAAGGCAAAGTCAAATGTCAAATGTACGGACAATTTGTTGCACAATTGAAGTAGAAAAGGTGTAGAGACAATTCAATTCAGGTTTCAGAATTCAGAATTCAGATGCACAGTTTTTTCTTTCTGGTAAATGCAGTAGTAATAATAATTGTCAAAATTTTGAATAAACAACTATTCAAATTTAAACATGGAATTTAATATCCGTAGTGAACTCCGAATCCGTCAAAGGTGAGGGTGGCCTGTTAATAAATCAGAATAGTATTCAAATTTCGAATCAGAATTGAAAATTCTTTTGAATTTTGACATTGAGGTTATGCATTTGAACTCGTTTTTTTTTAAATAATATATTATATTCCACTTACAACGGCTGGAGAGACAGCGGAATAGCTGGTTCCAAGAAGTGAGACTGGATGAGCAACCTTAGCGACGGCTGGTTGAGCGGCGTAAGCGTAAGCTGGTTGAGCATAGGCAACTGGAGCAGCGACCTATTTTTAAAAAAATAAAGAGGCAAAAAAGACATTAATTTTTTTTCTAGATATTTTTCCAGTTTACAGTGCAGTGTGTTACAGAATTTCTGATTAAATTTGATTAAATTTGAAAACAAATCTTACCTTAGCGACGGCTGGTTGAGCAGCATAAGCGTAGGCGGGTTGAGCGTAAGCTTGTTGAGCGTAGGCAACTGGAGCTTGTTGGGCATAAGCAACTGGAGCAGCAGCATAAGCTCTGACTTGTCCTTGTGGAGCAACTCCGTTTCCGGAGAAAGATGCGGATGGAGCAGCAACCTTGGCAACAACGGCTTGTTGAGCGTAAGCTACTGGAGCGGCAACCTGTTGGTGATATTGTTGATACTAAATGTAGTTTTGTTGATGGAAATAATTAGAACGATTCAATGTATTATAATAACTGTTAAATTTGTTCATTTAAAGACTGAGAAATGTTAAAAAACACTGCTCATCATTTTCTTACAGCTGGTTGAGCATAGGCAACTGGGGCGGCAACCTATTTTCAGAAAAAATAAAAAAAATTAAGCATTAAAATCTTTTTGTCTGGATTCTGGAGTTTGGAAATTTTGTACTGTTGGCTGTTGACTGTGTTATCGAATACGCAGACGAATATCGAATTTGGATTTAAAATCTTTGACTGTAAATTGTCGTAGAAAAAATCCTACCTTAGCGACGGCTGGTTGAGCAGCATAAGCATAGGCGGGTTGTCCAGAGTACACTTGTTGTTGGTAAGCGACTGGAGCAGCAACCTATTTTCAGACGAAAAAAAATCAGAGATGAATATTAAAGTTTTATTTTCTCGATATTTTCTACAATAATTATTATTGGAATTTCTACTCAAATTTTAAATGGCCATTTTATTTTTATATTTGAGACAAAAAAATTCTCAAATCTCACTTTAGCGACAGCTGGTTGAGCAGCATAAGCGTAGGCGGGTTGAGCATAAGCAACTGGAGCAGCAGCGACCTGTTGGTAACCATACTTTACACATTTCGCAAGGGATAAGTAGAAAAATAATTCATGTATTAGAGCACCTGTGTTTTCTGACCATCTGATCCCAAATTATACGGGCACTCTTTTTCAAGTTTCAAGTCTACACCAATATTTTTAAAAATATATTGTGACGGATAAAATACTTACAGCTGGTTGAGCATAGGCAACTGGAGCGGCAACGGCGGCAACAGCTGGGTTGGTCACACGGGTATCATGTTTGGAGACGGAAGAGAAGGCGCTGTTGACTTGCTTGGCTTGGTGGCTGACGGTGGATTGTCCAAAAGCTCCAAGTCCTCTGACGGTTTGTTCAGATTGAGCTCCAACATGAGCACTGTCGTAAACGACTCCAGCGGAGACGCAGGCAGCGATGGAAAGGATAACGATAGCCTAATTATTGAACATGTAATGGAGAAAAAAAACACAAACACATTTTATTAGTATTTTCTTTCAGGCACAAGACACAGTATATCTTTGTTGCACAATTATTATTACTATTTACGATCACTTTGACTTTTCTTTCGGTTTTTTATCAGTTCATTTATGCACTAAAAAAATGAATGAATGAACAAAGTATAGAAAAAATGTATCCGAATTATCCCACCTTGATCATTTTGATGGTTGAGTTTTTTGAGTTTTGACTGAGTAATCAAAAAAATATCCCGAAAATCAAAAGGATTGTTTAGTGGTTGCTCTTAGCTCGTCTTGAATTCAACTGATGACTTGTGAATGAAAATTCGTTTATATATGTGCGAATAAGAAGGGCGTATCGTATTCAGTATTCACAAACCTTTGCAAAGGTGTGCAAAATGCAAAAGGGTTTATGCGTAAGCCTTATGAGACATTAGACATTAGTCTGACTGCACAACCAACAACGAGACTGTTATTGATATTTCATGTACTTTGACATTTACATCCTTTCACTTTCCTCCACTATACACCATACACTTTAGACTACCTGACTGCTCACTGTCTCACGATGAACGATGAAGGATCAAGAAAAAATTCCACACGGACAACCAACAACAGCAATAGCAACAACAAGAACGGAGATGGAAAGGGCAAGAAGAAAATGGTTCCCGTTTAATCACTCGTTGAATCTCTCTTTAATTTGAATTACAATTTGCATTAATATTACATATCATTGTAAATTGTAATACAGTTGTAAATTTATTTTCTTGTAGGTTATCAAACATCAAAAATCAAATATCAAACTAGGACTTGATTCTTGCTTCTTGATTTAACTCTAATGAAAAATGCCAGTTGCAGAGACAGTAGCAGATCAGTTAGTAGGATGAAGCAAAATTACACAGTACATAATAATAAATAGCGTGCATTTGTATTTTGTATGCCATTTAGTAATAAGAAATCTCAGGTTTCAATGACATTTTATATTCCACACTCGACACTCTACACAAAGATTGATTAAGTTATGTCAATGAGTAAGTGCAGTGGTTCCATATTCCATAATGCAATGTCATTTTAAGTAAAACTCGATTACATTCAGATAATATAATAGGAATTGTATTAATTGTGCTCAAGTTTGAAGCTTGAAGTTTGAAAAGTGTTTGATGTGTCATTACCAAAATTAAGTTGATACCTTGATTTTAATTTTCAATCAGAATAATAACAATAATAATAATTTTTATTATTATTGTTATTGATATTGTAGGGAAAAAAACATTGGAATGTCGGAATCAATTTTCCTCAATGTCTTTTATCTTACATGAAAACATTTTATTCCATTCCACTTTTATTTGATTTCCAATTCCATCAAGTATCAACTTTCAAGTATGAAATGGGAAATGGGCCATTTTCAAAGACAGCAGCAAGACTGCAAGAGTCAAGAGTAAGATTGGAGATTGACAATTGACAGTCATAAACGTATAAAACTGCATTTATACATCATGCATCATATTATATTATATATTATTTAGTGTACAAGTAAGCACGCCCGTCATATGACGGGCAAAAACCGAGCTCTTCAAATAAAATCCTATCCGATGGCCATCAA
>JAQGBH010005088.1:0-15127 GCA_034698265.1 Sminthurinus aureus
TCGCATCCGGAGCCTAAAGCATTTTTGCTTTCAAGGCGATATGAAATCCTCACGAAGTGAGGATTTTTGACTTTATTCCTATTTGGAAATAACAAATTGTTTTAGTAATTCAAATTTGTGCTTTTTCGTCTTTATAATTTTGTGTTTTGTACTACCCTTTTTTAGGGAAATTGATGTGCCAAAACCTCGAGCTCGATCTAAATCTGTTGAGAGACAAGGAATAAAACGAACTTCATCAGTATCACCTCCAAGATCAAAATCTCCAAAAGCTACACATTCAAATGTGGAAAAAGGAGAACTGGAAGCGAAGAAACACAAAACAACAGGGGCTGACCCAGTTGCTGGCTAAAAGTCCTACAAAGTATTTTTTTTGGAACTTCAATTTTGAAATAGGATTACCTAATGGTAACACTCAAGAGACGATTCGGAATTTTATTATTCTTATTATGATTTCAAACTACATCATACATCACATATTATGATTATGTTTTTCCTAGAACATCGATATATACTGCATATATGATGAAATGTACAAACTATGTATAACGAATAGACTTATTTCCTGATCTGATAAACTATTAAACTACTCATTATTAACTATAAAGGAAAAAATGCATATTATATAGATCGAAAAAATGTGTAAAACTATTACAAAGGTTTTACGAAATATACATAACTTTATAATAATATACAGTTAGGAGCAACAAAATATTCACACGTTTCTTCCAAGTTGTACACTTGTGTATTTATAGTTATGTAATAATGTGTGTGTTACTTATTAGGGACTATATTTTTAAGACGTCACAGACTTAGGGGGGGGAGGGGGTCAGACCCTCCATTTACGATATGTTAGCGTACATATTGAAAAGGGGGGGAGGGGGTCAAAAAGTACCACGTGATCGCGTGACGTCTTATAAATATAGTCCCTTATTGTGTTTTCACTCTGTGTGTTCAGTGTTAGTGTAATGTGGCTTGATTTTGATTCAATGTAAAATGTATAGGTATAAGTTCTTAGGGGTTTCTATAATATGCTTGTAACAATTTTACAAGACAGCATAATAATAATAATAATACTTAATACTTTCTATTATTTTTATCAACAGTTGACAAAATTTGTTTGGTATTTTTGTACTGATAACTTTTAAATGATGAAATAAATTGGCTATTAAAATTCTCTATTATCTAGTCTTCCATTGTCAGTTTCTTTCGTTCTTTTATTTTTACACTGACTTCAATCTGGTCGAGTAATCACTAATTTGTTTAACATTAAAATTACTTCTGCATTAGTAATGACTCATTAGCATTATAAGGATGAAAAATGTGTTTTTAAAACATGTTATATAAAACCAGCCCAAATTTTACCGTTGCGAAGGAAATATTATTTCTATTAAATAAAACATTGACATTCCCTTTCATGTTTTCACCGTGATCATATCTATACCAACCAGTTGTATAAGCTATTTTGTATTCTAAAAAATCATTATCAATTATAATATAGAGCATGCAGAAGAAAAATCTTTTCTATGAAAAAGTCATCTGTGCGTTTGAAAAATGTGTACGGATTACGTATCATCAGAGAAATCAGAACTAATTCTAATTCTGAATAAGCAAAATATAAGACTGAAAAAAGAGTGATCTAAAATATTTTATACCATGTCTATCAACCCGTTTGAGGAAAAAACAATGAACACAGAGAAACCATCCTCCTCCTCGTCTAGTTGTTTCACAAAATGTTGTATTCGCTCCCATACTACCAAGAACTTTGAACTAGTTTATCCATCCGTTCATCGTGATGAGGATGTCATAGACGACTATTTCGGAGTGAAAGTACTTTTATATAATATATTTTGTATTATTTTATGATTATAATAATATTGTATTATGTAATGTTATTTTTAATCCAGATTTCGGATCCTTACCGATGGCTTGAACAACCAGATAGTGAGGACACTCAAGAATTCATCGAGATGCAGAATGACCTCACCACTCGTTATATAAATCAGTGTCCAAATCAAGAGTTTATCCGAAAGAAACTTTCAGATCTGTACAACTATACAAAATATTCATGTCCATTTAAACGAGGAGCTTTTTACTTCTTTTTCAAGAATGCCGGACTGCAAAGTCAAATGGTTTTGTACAAACAAGAGACACTGAATAGCAAACCCAAAGTATTTCTTGATCTCAACATTTCTTCAAATCGTGGAAAATATTCCATCCACTCATATGCGTTTTCTGAAGACGGTGAAATCTTTTCATATCTCCTCTCTTCCTATGGATCTGATTGGGCCAGCATTCATTTTCAAGATTCAAACACTGGAGAAAAATATCCGGATGTGTTAGAACAGGTAAAATATTCTAACCTGTCATGGACTCATGACAATAGAGGGCTTTTTTATTCTCGATATCCACTGTCCAGTATTCGTGCTTCTTCAGACAGTACAGGAACTCGGACAGTAAGGAATGAACATCAAAAACTATATTATCATCGCCTGGGTGATCCACAAAGTAAAGATGTGATTGCCGCCGAATTCCAAGAATATCCGCATTGGGGCATTAAAGCAAACGTTAGTCACTGTGGAAATTATTTAATCATTTTTCCTTGGGAAAGTAGTGGATACAATCTCCTCTATTTTGCTCATCTCGCTCCACATCTTAACAAAGAAGAGGGTGGAATTGATGAGAAACTTAAATTAGCTTTTAAACCGATTTATACCAAATTTGACTCATTATTCGAATCCGTTACAAATTATGGTTCTACCCTCTTCATCCTCACGACTCAAGATGCACCAAAAAACCGAATTGTCAAAATTAATGTGAATGATTATAAGAAGGCGAAAGATCCAACAAATTGGCAAACTCTTATACCAGAACATGAACGAAACACTATTGATTGGGTACTGATTATTATAATTCAATATGACACGAAATACAATAGTTTAAACTTTTAACTGACAATGAAATAAAAGTTACCGGTTTAATGTCTGAAACTACATAGGCACTGAGGATTGCAAATGATAAAATCATGGTTTGTTACATTGAAGATGTGAGACATTCTCTAAAACTCTTTTCAATGAAAGATGGAAATATGATCAAACATTTTCAACTTGAAGAGGGATCAATCACTTGTCGATCAGGAAAACGGTGGGACAATGAATTTTTCTACAGACTCGAATCAACTTTAAACCCTGCAACTATTTACCACATTGATCTATCCAATGACAACAGGGAAACGACGGTAAGTAATATAACATGTTAAATTAAATATTAAAAAGTTGTATCAAAATAACAAAAACATTTGACTTTGCAATTTTTTAGGTATTTCGAAAAACAAAACACGAGCACTATGACCCAAGTAAATATGAAGTCAAACAAATTTTTTACGCCAGTAAAGGTTTGAATCTTCCATATAATACATTTTATATTTTAATAGTCTGTACCAAAATTATTATGATGACGACATTTTGACAACACTTTTTGAGGCATTCTGATTGAGAATCAAAACTTTCATGCTCATATACTGTCTTTTACGTACGTAAGTATTACAGATGGAACGCAAATTCCTATGCTTATTGCTCATAAAAAGGTAATGCAATTTTTATAAAGTACTTTTGCATTTTTGACAAAAAAAATTGTTTGTATTTCAAGGTTCAAGAAATAGAAAATTGTTTGTTGATTCTGATAGGGTCTTGTACTAAATGGAAAGAATTTTTGTCGTCTATCCGCTTATGGTGGATTTGGTAAAAAAAAACAATAATTTTAGAAAATTACAGCTTACACTGTTTTAATTTTTAGATTACAGAGTACCTTATCAGTATTACACGATCAGTGGACTATATTTTTCAGGAATCAGTACTCTCCAAACTTTTTTCCCACCGAGAATCTTTCTGCTTGAATATTTGAATGGAATTTTTGCTTTCTGTAATGTGCGAGGTGGTGGGTAATAACAACGATTGTATTTAAAGAATTGAAAGTTAAAAGAATAAAATGATTAAATATTTCAATCTTTGAAACTATTAATTTACTTGAAATTCTGGACATTTTTAGAGAATACGGTGAAAACTGGCACAAAGATGGTTCTGGTTTAAATCAACAAAATAGTTTTGATGAGTGAGAAAGCTTGGAATTATTAGTCATAATATGAATGATCTCGCATATTATTCTTTTGAAACTTTCACTTTGCTTTCCCCAGATTCAGGCTCAGTTTTAGTTTTCAGGGTGCAGCAGAATACCTAATTCGAGAGAGGTACACAAATCCAAGTCAGTTGGCAATAAATGGAAGCTCAAATGGAGGTCTCTCTTTTGTTTATATTTTGATTTATATTATTTATTATTTACTATTTACTATTAATTAGATTTAAGAATTCGGCATGACCGTATGTATCAAGGTGCCAAAAGGATGAGAGAGTTATTCGAGAATTTCTTCTCTTAATTTTTATAAACCGTGTGCTCTTGCTTTTTTTGTCGTATGGCTATTTATTTGTTATTTGAATCTGAGTTTAATATTTTACAGGTCTTTTGTGTGCGGCGTGTGTCAATCAAAGACCCGAGCTTTTTGGAGCCGCGATACCTGCTGTGGGGTACGTAGAAACTTGAATATTTGAAAAAAAACACGAGACTTCAAACTCCAACCACTTCATTTTTCTTCTTTCATTCGTTACTTTACAGTGTTTTGGATTTACTCCGATTTCACAAGTTTACTGTTGGCTATTGTTGGCTTTCTGAATATGGTTTTTCGGAAGATCAAACTCATTTTGAAAACTTGTATCAAATCTCTCCATATCACAATGTTCGAGTTCCCAAGGACCCAAAAGTATCATATCCAAGTCTGCTAATTTCCACTGGCGGTATGATTCACCAATATTTCTTTTAGAGCAGAGAATAGCCTTTTTAGTGTCTCCTTTGCATGGAATATCATAAATGAAATCCCAAACGTCTTCCTCTTTATCTTTCCCTCGTCTCAACATGCTCCGTATTTTTTTTAGATCATGATGATAGAGTTGTTCCTCTTCATAGTATAAAATTTGTGGCCCAGCTTCAATACACACTCGGGAATTTACCTCGACAGGTAAACCATGAAATACATTACGCAAACAATCCCAAGTATTCTTTATTCTTGTTAAACTTCAACACTGTGAATATGTGCTCATTATTTTTTAGTTGTTTCATTTGAAAATCAAACTTATAAACACTTTTACTTTCTAGAAAGAGCATCCGATATTATTAAGAGTCTATAGCAAAACTGGTCATGGGAAAGGAAAGTCCGATGGAACTATGGTAATTTGTGTACACTTTGAAAAGATAAAACATAACCGCTGCATTTCGTATTTAGTATAGTTTGCATCATTCATCATATATAATATCATAACACATTTAACTTGCGTACATAATTTCATACAGATCAAAGAACATACAGACATTTATTGTTTCTTGATTGTTGCTCTTGGATTAAAACTTCAAAAATAAAAATAAAAGCGAATTTCGAAGAAACATATGAGGAAATTTATCCTAAAGCATACTCAAACCTTTTTATTGATTCGTTAATGCATACACACATATACATTGTACATACTGGCACCTGGGAAGGGAAACGATTTTTGTTACGTAAAAAATTACTCATCTTCAAAAATGCCAAGAGAATCCACACACAAACAAAGGCACATGCACCTTGATCTAAATTTTTCAAAGTTGACAGTCCAAACTGGAGCTGACAAATCTAATTATATGTATGTATTTACATGTATGACAAGTACGGCGTTTATTTGTATTATTTGTAAGGTGTAAATGTGTCCTAGTTTTTACCCTATGATTTGTTTTATGTAACATGGGAAATGTAATATGCATGTGTGAATACTACTTATTGATCAATGGAAAGAAAATGAAATGATTTTTCCATTAAGAAAATTAGCTCATGAGCAAAAGTTTATGTTGTATACTACACTCTACACTGTATCCACATTTACCTACAAATTGGATTGTTTTTCTACGTATTACATCCTAGACAAGAGAAAAGACATAGAACAACATACAACATGAAAAGTTTTTCAACAAACAGCAAACTCACATCTTTCCTTTGTCTGTGTTCCCTTTCCCAAAATGTTTCATCATTTCATTCTCCATCTGGAACGTTGAGTTAAGCTAGCAACCCTGATCTGCCCTAGTATAAAAATGAAAATGAAATGAAGGAATGAATGAAATAGACAGGAGACGTCTCGAGTCGTCTTTTTCTGGATATATGTATTATGGTATTTTTTGCACCCCCAACGATTTCATTGTTCTTTTTTGCAGGACCGATAAATCGTATCATTGACTCAGAATTGAGAATACTTATATGTATGTAGATAAATGTTTAATGTTACATATTACATATGGCATACGGCATATGCTACATGTCTCACTTTCATGTTTTACACCTTGATCCTCCGTCACACGTAGAAGGCGACATTGAAAATTGAAATAATAAATAAAATAAAGGCGTAGTTTTTGCTAATGACTAATAGACACGTTTTCACTGTTTATACGGTTTATCTGTATACTTTGTATTGTATTTTGTACACCTTTTGTCATCATCACCTTGATTTTCTACAATATTTTCGATACAAAATGTCATTTATTCGTACGTGGACAAAATACATGGTGAATATAATAGACAAGTATAGTGTAGTCATGAAGAAATTTAAGAAAAGGTCTCTATATACTCTCACAATAGAAAAGTGTCACACATTCTATTATTCTCACATATTATTACAATACCTGTCACCATGATTCAAGTTTGGAGTTTGGAGTTGAGAATGCTGAAGTTTGACGACACATAATTATCAACGACTTTCGGTCCTAAAAGTTTGGATGTGAAACTTTCTCTGTCACAACTTTTTTGTGTCTCCATCATACTCCACACTCAATCGTCGAGAAGTCGATGGTCAGTCATCTAAACTTTTTGATTAACTTTTTTATGCTAAAGATAAACGTCGATTGTGATCAACTTCTGACTTTTCTTGTTGTATTTAATAATCTTTTTATTTTATTTGAGAAAAATTCACGTAGCTACTTTTATGTTGCTGGTCAGTGAAAGTGAAAGTCTTTGATTTTGTGTGTCTTTACGTATAACATTCGATTGAGTGGAGAGTTTATATCAGGCTGGAAATTTTCAAAAGAATTTGCTTTTTTATCTTTGGAGATTAAACTCTGTTTTTGATTTTTAGTCTTTTATATAAAATCAAACAAACATGATTTTTAATAACTGTAAGTTCTTTGCGGTAATGGAAATTTTCATCTGTTTCTTATCTGTTATTTTAATTTCATTTAAAATTGAAGGTGCTGCTGTTGTTGCAAATTCTGAAGAAAATTCATTGAAATCTAATTCTAAGGATAGGCAAACATTATCTCTACAACTGATTGAAAATAGTAGTTTACTCTTCATTGAATTTCATGCAAAGGAAGAGACCCTAGATCTGACAATTAAATTTGATCTTGAACATTACAAACCCAGTCTCATTAACGGTAATAATCAAAGTAGTGATAAATCTCAAGAGTCATCTGCCAAAACTTCCACTACCAGTTCTAGTTCCTTGCCTGGAAAAAATAAAGATGAAAATAATGTGGACAGTACTAGTGCTCCGTTCGCCAAGAAAATTAACATTGGATTTGATTTTGGGGGAAATTTTGTGGACGTTATTTCAGTCTCCCTCATGTCATTGGAAGACAGTGTCAATGAAGGGATGTTGGATCAAAGCGTAATTAATATGGAAACGCCTGGAAATTCTGTTCTGAATGATCATGTTCAGGATTTTCATTGGAATAAAAAAGATGGTTTATTGGTTCCTGATGTCATTCAAAATTACGAATTGGTTACATTTGACGTAGAAAAGAATGCAAGTCTCATTTCAACTACCATTTCAAGACCTTGGCTTACTTGTGATTCTCAAGATATTCAATTTTCTGTAATATTTTATAATATTTATTCAAAAAATAATCACGAGGCACTATATAGTATATAGTTTATAGTTTATAGTAATCAAATGATCTCTAATATACTTTTCTGTTCATTTTCATATTATGAGAATTTGTGTTTTGTTTTAATTTTTGTTTTATAGCTTGAATCAGTTGAAATTTGGTGGATGCTTGAAATGTCAGACTCGCCGCAAAAAAGTTTGAATAAAATGCTGAGTAATTCCATCATGTTTGAAAATTTAATTGCAGAGGAAAATGGAACGATTGTAGTCACTGAAATTTCTCCCGAGACAGAATCTCCAGAAATTAGTGATGTAAATATTACAACAGTTTCACCTCTACCAAAAAATATTACAGTAATAGATCCAACTAGCAAGTCTTCTTCAGAGGAAAAGACAAATCCGGTGGAGGATAATCCAACACAAGATAAAAAAGAAATTGAAATTTTGAAATCCATCAAAGATCATGATTTTCAAGGACCACTTGTTTTATCTATGGATAAATTACTTGCAAATTTTACTGCTGTTTTTATCAGAGTAAGTATTAGTCATAAAATGAAAGAAAAATGATTTGAAAAAAATACATTGATAGAAAGATTTAATTTGATAATGCCAATTTTTGCCATATATTTGATACAGGGTTGCCCTCTTAATAATCCACAACAATCAGCATCATCGTTGCAAAAACTTCCAACCAAAAAGCAAAAGCCATCTCAATCCTATATAATTTACAACTGCTCTTTAACCGAGTACAACTCAAAGAGGATCGAAATGACAAATTCTCCTTTGAAAATTCATGGTTTGATGAGTATGCGAAAGTTGTCAACATCATTTATCGAGATAGAAGCTGAAAAATGCCCATCATCTCTGCTCTTACAAAATCATCATGATGACATGAGCAGAACCTTATATCATGCGTTGACAGGGAAGAGAGACAAAGGAAGTCCACGACAAGGCAAAAACAATGACAAAAGAGGTGGAGAAAGTAGAAATTCTGCAAGTGTCACTTCCGTCTCAATATTATTATTAATATTATTATTTAACAACTTTCCCTGTCACTCTCACTCTCTTTATTAATTATTATGAATTACGTACTCTCTCTATTATCTCATTTGCACGTTTCCTCTTCGCCTAGCAAATACAATGCTAATAATTGTAATTATTGTATCAAACGTAAGTACGTCATAAAATGTTCTCTCCATTGAATACAATTAAAAAACGATATCATATACATTATACAATAATAATAATTGCTGTGCATATAATAAAAACTGCTTACGCATTACACATTACAGTGTATATAGTTTATTTATTGTCACAAAAAAGCTCTTTTCTCTATAAACACCCTTTATAATACATTGTACCTTTATTATACACACTATGACGTGCATTATTGTACTTTTATCCTCTTGATGTAAAATTATTATAAAACACATTATTATGATGAATTTAGCTTTTGAGGTGTGAAAAAATAAAGACTTTTTTCTATAAAAATAAAAACTGTAGTATGTCTTTTTTCTTTTATGTATAAAAATTTATTTCTACATGTTTTCAGTATTCATTATTTTTTAAGGCTATTTTAAAAGAGTCAACAGTATAAACAACATTTTTTTAGTATCGTATAAAAATAAAAACAAAACAAATAGTAAAAGAACAGTTTTGGAAAAAATGTGTAGGTAGTGAAAATATCACTGGCTAGTAGAAAAAGAAACAACAAAAAAAATAAACAGAGTCTCAACAACTTTATAAACAAAAATAACTGTTGATTATGAATTAGTTTCGATTTTTGATGATTGGTTTTTTCCTCGTTGGTTCTTATTTCTTATTGGCTGGGTGTACAAGGTTGCTGTATATAACTAAAGAGATAGAGAAAATAAAAACAAATATTTCAATTATTGCTTGCTTTCTTTGAAATAATATTTTAATTGTTATGCTAAAAATTAAAAAAAACTTTATAGTTTTGTTTAAAATTTGGTAAATGGGTATTCATTGAGTTGCCTCGTAGAAGGACCCCACATCTTATGTTGCTAATAGCAACTTGCTATATCATTTGAGATGTGTGGTCTTTCTACGAGGCAACTCAAATATTGTATTTAGATAATAGACAAACTTTAGACAGAAGCCACGGTTTCCAGAATCATTAGTTTCGTTTGCATCTGTATGATACGTAATCCTGAATGGTTTGGCGTAACCTATGCAAATATTAAAGAGCACAAACCAAAAGCGTTCAATGACAATGTTATCGATTTTCTTCTTAGAAATGTTCAAAATTTTAGTATTAAATTTTTACGCACTGTAAACTGGAACTTGATTCGTGGCTCCTTGTCCTTCACTATTGAAAACATCTCCACAAAGTCTGTCCTGACAAACAGCTCCGTTCATCTGTATAATTCTCCCTGTATTTGTGGCGCACGGTATTGTCACCCAATCAGTCACACAATTCGTCGAGCCAGTGATTGCACCAACTCCCGTTCCAGAATTTGCGAGTTGACCCGTTAGGGAAAATGATCGGGATCTGACTTGTGCATTGCCAGTTGGGTCATTATTTCCATTAGTATCAGCACAAGCCGTATATCTGATGCCACAGAAATTTCTCTCCATCCGAATACACGATGTGTAATCTTGATTTGATAGTTGTTGACCATTCACATCGTAATTGTATGACCTACATCAAAGGTCAAAACTCTGTCACCTCTTACCAATTTTGTTTTTTCGTTAATAATTATTGTGCTTAATCTTGAATAAAATTAAGTACTATAAAAATTTTGTCAAACCTAATTACTCCAGATACCCCACGAAAGTATTGAAGGCATCCTTCGGGTGCTATAAAATAAAAAAGATTGTACGTAACAATCACTCAACAAAAGACTTTGATTTGGCAAAAATCCATTTTAGTTTACAATTTACAATAATATGTTGTGCAAGTGTATAATTTTTTACCTCGAGTCAGTGAATTACACCTAATTTGAGTCACTTTAATTTTCCAAGATCTTGAAAAAGTGGGTCCACTTGTGATGACAGAAAGAGTTACAGGACTGTTATCAGCGCCCACATCCACATACACTGTTCAAAATTCAAAATCCAAAAAATCTAATTCTTTAGTACTCATTCACAGAGGAATTCGAGGGCTATCTTTTATAATGACAAAATAATTATTGGTAAATATAACTATTAGAAATATACTTACTATGATTTCCTGTATTAGTTCCACAAACAATAGGAACAGCCGTTGTACTACCAGAGACGATGAATTGGTCATTATTACAGATTCCATTAGTACCAGGTTGAGCAATATTGAATGAATCAAATTCCAATCTGTAAGAGTAATTGGAATATCCATATAATATTTCAAAACTATTTTGAATACCTACAACATCAATTTTGGTAACGATTATTATTTTGTAATATTATATTATTATACTATACTGACTTTAATTGGCACACATCTGGAGCACATTTGTACACTGTGAGTTGACAGCTACCAGTTCCATCAAAGCTTGATGGATAGCCATTGTGTGTAAAATATGTACAATTTTGATTAGTGGATGCTCCACAGGATCTTGAGACTAAAAACAAAACAAAACAAATGATACATAAAGTACAATAAAAGACTACGAAATTTCCCATTTCCACTGACAAAGTCTTGTTTTTGTAGTGTCTTTTGAAGGATTTTTATCTCTACATATTGGATATTTATTTATGGATATTATTTTGTCTTACAAACACAACAGGATCCATATCCTTGAGCACATTTTCCATTGGAAGCCCCACCTCGTCTCACACACTCCGCTGCAGGATAGCATGTTCCATTGTCACCGGATGCACTCATACAAGCCTCGTTATTAAACCTCACCACGGTGAACAGCGACAGAACTGAATAGAATCAAATTATATGAAAACACTATAAACATTTATAAAAAATGCTAAATTTTTCTCTATAACATTTTAGTTATATCTGGCGATAATTGTTGATAACCGTCAAGACAATTCTTACACCGATTGTCTCTTTCTGAAACTGGATGATGACCGTGATGACCATGATGGCCATGATGATGGGGATGAGTATGACTCATACTATTAGTATTATTCTTGGAATAATATTGTCGTCTCTCGGAATTTTTGGATTCTCCATGATTATAGTCAAACCACTTGCTCAAGAAGGGGATTTGTCTCTTCCGTCGAAATAAAATGGATGAAGATGGATCATGTTCATCGTTATTTATAATTTCATCTTCAATTTTTACTGGAACTTGATTTTGAAGTGGATCCACGGTTAAAAATTCATTACGACCATGAACATGATGTCTTCCAACAAATTCAGTTTCATAACCCTGAACAACAATCATGGGTGAGAAGGCAATAAATCCGAATCCAACGACAACAAATGAGAGTAAAATCCCACCAACAAGTAATTGTAACTTCATAATACCAAAATTTCTTAATAAATAAATATTTATTTGAAACAGCACAACACTTTACACTTTACACCGATTTCTACGTATACCAACTACAGCAGAGTTCCTTCTTAACTTCACTGAACTAAACTGAACTGAACTGAACTGCACTGTGTTGCGGAAAAGAAAGGTAAATAAACTGAAGAGAAATTTCTTATCCACATCCTTTTATAAACATTTTAGACGCACTCACGCATACTAGTACCTACACATTACATGTACCTAATTGAACTATGTAACTAGTAGCAGTCTCATTTTGTACTCAAAAATGTATAGCTGTATAAGCTTTACTCTCTCTTTGTAGAATACTTGAAGAAAGTTAATGTTGACCAATTAAGCTCATATACAAATACATGTGTGTAACGTATGATACTTCTGATCGTGAGGCTTGTGCTCATAATAATTATCATTATGACAAGAAGACTCTCCTCACTCCTCTCGGCATATGGACCATGACAAAACAATGGAATATCTAAATACACAATCTTTCTCACATTTTGTCCAGCTGTCTTTTGCATATTATACTCATTTTTTTGCCCGAAGAATCTAGATAATAATTTGAAATCTCACACACTCTTGTTAAAAGTGATAATTGTGGATTTTGGATTTTATTCACATGCAACTTGCAAGTAAAATAACAAATGTCCATAAGCATTAAAATATAATGAAAAAAAAACGAGAGTGACTCACATTTTGCTCGTTATACTGATCTCTTTTTTCCATTTTCATTTAACATTTTTTACTCCCAATTAGAATTTTAAGATTCAAAGTCTGAAAAAAGTGCACACATACAAAAACGTATAGGATGAAAAGTGCGTAAACTGTAAACTAATTGCGCTTGCAAATATATAATATCTACATGTGAAGCTCATCCACTTGCAATTTACTCCCTATACCAGAAACTATAAAAGCACAATAATATATTATGATGTACTGTGTAGTAAACGGATAATAATTATTATTGTACATTGTATTATTAATAAAAAAAAGCAAAATGGTTTGCTTTGGCCTGTCACACCCAGGCTCAAATTCCGTTGTCTGTTCTATATTATGTGCTATATGCGAGCGAAAAATGCCTGCATTTTCTCCTTTTCTCTTCTCATAGGTATTCACAATTCACAGACAAGAGACATGACAATGAATGAACGTAAGTAAAAGAGTGAAGCATCAAGCTATAGGCAAAGTGTGACGAATCACTTGAGCATCTCAACTGTGACCCGAACAATTAAATTGTACTCATATTAAACAAATTGGACCGTCATGTCATGTGTCATAAAGAGCAAAGAGCATAGCAGAGCAGATCATTGTAACTATTTGTTTCTCTTTCTATTAATTTACCTCTTTTTTCTTTGTATGCATGCTTCATACTTCATAGTGAAACACATTTGTATTTTGTATAAATCTTAAATCATTATACATTACAAATTACAATATTATTCTCTTTGACAAAAAGAACAATTTAATTTTGAGGGAAAATCTGACCATTTGTCTCAGAAACTTCATTTAGGAACTTTATGAAGCAGGTATTAATTTACTGTTTAGCTACATGTATTATACATGGAAATCCAAGTAAAAAGTAAAACGTAAGATGAACACCTCTAATCTCTGCTTATTATCTATCCATCACAAAACAAAGGTCATTTTTGCAAAATAAAGAATACAAATGTCAAAAGGATAATGACTTACTCATCTTAGAATGAAAATTTTAATGCGTATTCATAAATATACAGAGTTCATGATCCATCCATATAACATTTTACATAAATCACATTATTTATTCATAGCTTGTTTATTTTTTATTTTTTATGTTGAATATTTACTTTTTTAACTGACAAGTTATGCTCTATCATTGTCTAGCATGTATAATGTCCCGCCTACTAAATATTGAAAAAAATCTACTCTAATTATATTAAATGCTATCGAACAAAAAACAAGTAGCATCAAAAGGATCAATCATATTTTTTTTGCCATGTTTTACATTTCAAGTTTCAAGTCCTATTTATAACTCTACATATTTTGACATTTAATCCTCTTGTTAAATGGGCAAATATGCGTTTGCAAGTTCTAAATGCAAGTTTTGACCTGATGAAGCCTTACATGTATACATATGAAACGGAGTAGCGTAGGTGATGACATAACATTTCCACAACTAAACTAAAAGCAACTAATAAACTGCTTGTTGTAATAAACATGAAATGTTATTTTGAAGCAGAAATGAAAAAAATAAAAAATTTCTCGTCTAAATACGACAGTTTACATAATATATTATACAGAAATATGACTGATGATGACAAAAAACATGAAATTGACTGTTAAACAAACGTGATAAGAATATTATGATGATCTATTAGTGTGTTACCTAAATAAACAGCAGTCTTGATGTATACTTACACATGTGCATATTATGCATAACGCATAACACATCAGTTGGACGTAGTAACAGTTTTCAAAGTTAATTTGTTTTTAAAAATGGACTCTCTTACCTCTTAACGCATGGATAATTGATTGGGTAGATATTATGTATGATTTATTACGTAGTCAATAATTCGCATGAAACGTATAGATATATACATGGAGGTAGATTTCGCTGTATACATACATGATACAAAATATAAAAGTAGATTGTACATTGTACATGCATATAATATGCTACAGTAGCGAGCTTATTATTACGTACGATCATCCACTTCAACTTCAAGTCATTTTTTGAAGGTGACCTCGGAACTT
>JAQGBH010005089.1:0-15124 GCA_034698265.1 Sminthurinus aureus
TAATATTATTATGCTACTATTATTTATAATATCTCAATTATAAAAAAATCAAGGAAAAAATTTGAATTTCGTGACATACTCAGACGTACTTGCTCCCTCGATTATATCAACAGTTGATATACACGAGGGTGATATAACGGAGGGTTGATATGATCGAGGGTGATATAATGGGGGGACTACTGTATATGGTTTCAAAAATTTGAGAACATGCGTTTACTGTTTACTAGTATATGTGTATGTAATAATATAAATTGAACTTCAATATAACTCGTATACTATAACAATATTATGTATATATATTATAGTTTCTTGCCCCTTTTCACTTCTACGCAACAAAAGCATATTATATATAGGTTTGTGAGTTTGGAAAGATTAAAAAAGTGTAAATGTCACATATGTTATACTAATATAATAACAATAATATGTTATTGAACTTGAAAACAATGCTAAAATATTATCAAAAACTTCCTAAACCAATAAATAAAAATAATACTTTGTGAATAAAATCATTCCTTTTTGTTTGCCGATGTAGACTTTTGTGTGGATAAATATATAAATACCAATAAGTTTTTTTCCGATGAGCTCATACGCCGAAGATTTTATGTCGGAGCTTATACAGATATAATAGCAATGTATTATATTCTCGTATATGTATACATAGATTCATCAGAATTCGTATAGTCAGTTTAGTCCTAATATGACAATATATACTTTAATACGGTTCATAGCTTTTTATTAACTATACATCATACATAATATATATTATGACCTTTTTTATTTTCTTACTGTTTTTAATAATGTTTTCTTATCGTGTTTGTAAAGTTTGTAGTACACAGTGACTACACATACAGAATATAACAACACATCATGTATAATATAAAAACCTATTCTCTCTATTAATACAAACAATACCTATAAATATTATGTATTACTGTATGTAAATTGTAATGAGAATAATAATACTTTATTATTACTATTTTTGTGTGTTTCATTATTTCTAGTGCATACAATATAAAATATGCTCATAAGTATAATACACAGTAAATGTAATAACTAATAATAATATTATGTAATATTGCTTACAAATATTATGTTTGAGTCCATATATATATATATTATATTCCGCTCTAGAATTTCACGAAACACAAAAGCGAGATAAACCATAATAATATTTTACGGTAATATTGTATAATATAAGATTATTATAGAATGCAGCTGATTTTTCTAACGTTTTATAATATTACTCTATTTTTTATAGTCTTTTAAATACATTGACCCTTGTAACTGATGACAGCATAATAATAATACATTATGTTGTAATATTATGGAGAAAGAGAACTGTTTTTTTTTGTGGAATAAATACATATAATATATATATATATATTATATGTATACTTTTCTATCTTCAAATATTGTGTATGGTGGGGAAAATGGAAAAAAACGAAAAATGAAGAATGTATTCTACAGTTGTTTTACATTGAATATCTGTGCACATCTGTAGTATACTTAGACACACACTCATACATATATATATCTATAACAATACTAACCGTACTTATAATTATGTGTACTTTTATAATAGTTGTAACAGGTATTATGATGATAATGCAAATAATATATTACAACTATATAGTGATTTAGAATGGTGTACTTTTAGGTGAATTCATGAAACATATTGTAGATTATATCGCAATGATTATAGTTACTGAATAACGACTGGCGAGATGAACAACAAGTCTGCTAATCATAAGTATGATATTATATATAGATATAGTATATATTATGCAATGGTCGGTATATATTATTTTGTCGAACTTTCTTTCTCTTTTTACTGTTACTCACCCTTTCTCTCTCATTATATATGTGTGCTTTCACGTTCTTTCGTTCATCCCGTTTTTTTCTTTTCTTTTTTTGCATTTGCTCTCACTTTTTCTTAACTCGTGTACACTTTTATGACGACAATAATGAGGGGAAGGGTGGGTAGTCTTACTGTCTAGTGTCTTCTTAAATTTGCTGCTTCTTCTAATGCTCGTACTTTCAATTCTCGATCACGTTGCTGCTGCCTGAAATTCCAGTAGGTTCGAATTTATTTTTGGCATAAATGTATGCATTTTCTTATCTTGTGGTTATCGTAATTTTTTAAAAACTTCATACTTTTTTAAAACTACAGTCAAAATATACAAGAGGTTGGTTGATGTGATAGAAAAAGATAAATAATCACAATACACAGACTATAATGTATTATATATTTTAGTACTGCTACTACTGGAATTCCCTACAATGAAATTTATGTATAGAAGTACTATACAAAAATATATGTCTATTTGTAGTTTATAGAAAAGAAAAAAACAACAACACGGTATATGATGCGGAGACAAAGAGAAAGGTAAAAGTATTATACAATATTATTATCTATAATCTATGATATAAGTATTAAGTATTATTATTATCCTAATATTCAAGTCCAAGCAAAACACAAGTTATCAAGTCAAACTTTTAAAGGCGAATTCAGGATAATCTATGTAACTATTTTTCATGTATAGTTGCTATTAGACAATAGTTATATATTATTATTTACACAATTCACAATCTACACAGATTTATGCACAAATGAAATGAGTTAAGTAAAAAGTCTATATATATATGTGTAATCGTTAACAGCATGTGCATTATATAGAGAAACAACACTACAAGGATAAAGTATAATATGCAAACCATCATAAAAAGATTCTACAATTATTATTATTATTATTAATGAAGATGAGCAAATGCGATTTCGAACAATAAGAAAGAAAATAAGAGCTTGAGTACACAAAAGTAACTACAAAAAAGTTCTACAATAGTGTGTTTTGAAATGTTAGTCAAATCAGATTTTATCATACTTATAATAGCATACCTGTGCTGTCTATATAATATATTATATTATATTATATGCATCATAGTGATACATATAGTACAGTTTTTATGCTCTCTTTCTTTTCAAACACTACGGTTACGTATTACAGTTATGACAAAGTGACACAAGCAAAGTTATAATATATGTATATACATATATGTATTATATGTCTTATATTGTACTGTTCTCTCTCCATACTAAATGATCAGAAAATAGTTATTTACCCTATACTCATACTACTTATTGTTACTAACACTATTATTATTACTAGTATTATTCGTCATCATATTTATATACCGTAGGTATTCTTCACTTATGTGAGGTCCTGGGGCGAATGGATGTCCTAAACTACCCGGGCCACCGTGTTGCATGCGCTCACGATCGAGGAGAATCTGACGCTATAGAATAGAATCACATAATGTAAATGATTAGTATAAAATTATATCAGTTACGATATAGATAATAGATATATATCTTGGCAAAAACATATTATTATTATTATGTAATGTATAGTAAGTGGTTTTATTAGAACTTTGTACATATACACACAAGAGTAAAGAAGGGTAACTTACTTGAAATTGTTCTTGAGCGGATATCTACGCAATTTTAAAAATAAATAAATAAAGGACAAAAACTTTAAACATGAACATAATAAATGCTTTATTAAAAAAAATATGGAACATAATATTTGATATAGTAAATGAGATATATTGTGTATCGTATTATATTACATGATGTGCGAGTTCTGGGGGATAATTACGTCCTAGCATATCTGGATGGAGTCCTAAAACTGCATCTCTTGGAGGTATAAGTGTCGGTCTGTGTAAACAAGTTCAGAATTTCAAAATTACATTACAGATGTGTAGGTTGCAATTTTTATATATAGACGTACAAGTCTTTTTCAAAATACTGATTTTATTGTTTCTCTATTTTCCATTCTTATATGAATAATAATCTATATAATATAATATGAGTAAATACTTACTGTACTCGAGGCTGATAAGCACCAGATGCACCAGGATGAAGTGACTATATATGTATTAAAATATTTTTTTAAAGACTGATGTATTTTTTTCAAATTAACCCTAAGTACAATGTATATATTTTGGTTTTTGTTTAAAGATTTATTAATATGTTTACTTGATAAAAATTAAAAACATTATTATACCTGCATGACATCCATAGCTGGATACCCTGGAATTTGTCCTGCAAGAAGTCGCATATCCATTGCTAAGCGCTCTGCTTGAAGTCTCTCAGTGATAGCATCATTTTGCATTTGAATTCCCATTGAAGTCGGTATACCTTTTTCAATTAAACAAAAAATATGAAAGATAATGAAAATTCAAAGAATAATAACTAAATCTGACGTCAATGAAGGAATTGCATATTATATTAAATATTAGTATGTATAAGAATATTAGTAAATTTTTTATGGTTCATACTGAACATACCAAGTCTCTCAAGTCTTTCTCTTTCAAGTTGATTGAGAGATGGTGGTCCAGGAGAAGCATAAAGGCCAAAGGATGATTGATGAAGTCCTTGAAGACTTGCAGCACCAGGACCCATTGGATATCTCCGATGATCTAACCAATGAGGATCCAAATTTCCAGGCATTCTAGGAGGACCACCGTTCGGTCCAGAAGAATTAGATTGATTACCCGGTGCAGCACCTCCAGCTCTTAAGAACTCCTCTTTAAGTCTATCATTTAATTCTCTTTCACGAATTTCTCGTATTTCTCTTTCTTTCCTTTCAAACCTACAAACGGGCATAATACAGATAATATTATGTTTATTATAGATAATAAACACTATGCATTAATATGCTATTGAACATTTGTTTAAATCTATTTATTTTCTATCTTTACCATCAATAATATATAGATAATATATAATATATTATGTTGTATTCAAAAAATCAAAATAATAATTTTAAAAAAAAAACTTACGCTTCAATTTCAAGTCTTTCTCTTGCTGCTGGACCATATAATCCCATTTGATAAGACGGACCAAGCATACTTTCCATTTGACCTAACATTTGTGGAGGCAATCCCATAGATGACGGTCCCCTTCCTGGTAAACCTTGTGGAGAAAAGCCAGTATGAGGACGATGTTGATGTTCACTTAAAGTTCTCAATGTTTCACCGAAACCGCCAGGTCGTGGACCATATCTTGAGTCATATGGACTCATTCCATCCATCATAACAGGAGTTGCTGGAGTCTTTGGAGTTTCCCCTCGTTTATTACCACCAGAATTTTCAGGAGTAGCAACTTGTTTTCTAGCCGCAGCAGCTCTTTCTCTTTCCTCTCGTTCCTTTTCAGCTTGTTTTCGTAATCTTTCTTCTCTTTTTCGAGCTAATTTAGACTCTGGAACAGGTTTAAAGGTAAGATCAGTACGAGCACATGAATTCAAATCACCACGATTCCAATGTTTAAGGAAAATTGCACTCTGACTTCGATGACATTCAGAATCTTCCACTTTAGGTTCAGGTGATGGGCCACGAGGAACTGTGTGTTGTTCAAAATAAATAAATAAATAAATTTAGAAAAATAAAGAAATTAATTAGATACTACATACTTACAGTTATATATAATACATTATACATCAGAGTATACGTATAATCTATTGTATATATATATATATATTCTTTTACTATATTACTACATAAATGATATATAGTAGTATACTATAGACTATAGTATATAATATTTAAAAAAAAGTCCAATAAACTACGAGAGTCTCATTTTAAAATCGAATCCATCCAGTGCATTTATATATTATTATAGGATGGATTCACTTTTAAAACTACTGACTCTGGATATATACATGTGTAAGAGTACAGAATACATATTATGCATAATATAGTTATATATGTATGAGAGTAAATTATTTGGAAGACAAAAAAAAGGCATACTATGAGGACTTGGTGTTTCATCTTGCTCATCATCTTGTTGCTGTCCAAGCATAGATAAATTATCATGACTATTATCACCCATTAAACTATCAGGATGTTGTGAATGTATTGGATGGTGTCTTGCAGAAGGATGATGACTTCCTTGATGTAATACACTACTATTGTGCATGTTAGAATCTCTATTAGAAGATGACGAATGTTTACTTGTACTATTTGATTTGGAGCCATGGTGGTTATGACCATGTAAGTTTGATGATTCATGAGAAGATGATGACTTTCCATGAGATTGTTGTTGTTGTTGTTGCTGCTGTTGTTGTTGTTGTTGTTGGGATTGTTGATTATTACTATTATTATTATTATTACCACTATTATTACTAGTACTATTGCTATTATTATTATTATTATTATGATTATTGGTAGCTGGAGAAGGCGGTCGTCCTATAGAAGGCATGGAACCAGCAAGACGTTGCTGTTGTGGATGAGGTAAAGGATAATGGGGGAATGGATAAGGAGCATATAAAGCATAAGGGTAATGATGCATATTTTGCATTGCTGCATATGGATGAGCATGAGGGTGAGCATGAGGATGAAATGCAGCAGGGAAAGGACCTGTAGGAGGTAAGTGAATATTTGGATGTGGAATTGGTCCTTGTGGTACAGATGATGTAGTCATAGTAGCTGAACCCATTGAAGGGGGTATAGCTTGCCCTCCTCCTACTGTATTGTTGTTATTATTATTATTACTATTGTTATTACTACTTAATGGAGGTGGTCCACTTATACTTGCATTCATTTTTTGACTATCAAGACTTGGTGAGGATTTACTTGATCTTGTACTACTGTTATTATTATCACCCCTTTCTCTTTCATTTCTTTCTTTAATTTCAGAACGATCTCGACTTCTTTCCCGATCTCTATTATTATTATTATTATTATTATTAGTATTATTATTATGATAATGATCTCTATTAGATTCTCTCTGTTGTTGTTGTTGTTGTTGATGATGATGATGTTGTTCTTTATCCATCATTATATTACCATCATGTGAATCTCTTTTAATTCCTTTATTATTATCAGAAAGAGATCCAGGTATATATGGTGAAAGAGATGCTGAAGATGATGTTGATGTAGGAGTTGAAGCAACATTCGATGGAGTTGAAGTTATAACACTATTATTATTACTATTATTATTATTCGATGAGTTTAATGATGGTGATGTATCAAATGAATAGCCTGGCACTTTCACTTCACGTAATGATTGTAAGGGATTTGGTATAACATCAGATTTTCCATCAGATCCTCCCAATCCTCCAATTCCTGGTCCAGAAATTCCAACTGAATCTGGAAGCCCAAGTGGAATTCCATGTGGATAAAATCTTCCCATTGGATGTGGACTAGGGTATAAAGATGGATCAGGTAAACCAGGTGGTAAATGTTGTTGTGGGTGTGGAGTTAGACCACCCATAAAATTTTGTGACAATGGATGATGATGATGGTGATGATGAGGATGTGGTCCAGGCATTGTAGCTGAAGAAATGACAGCATCTGCTGAAGTAGTTTCCGTTGTGGATGAAGTAGTGGGCGTAGTAGTAGCAGAAGAAGAGGAAGTTGAAGAAGGTGGAACAGATGAATGTGTATGTTGTAATATACTATGTTGTATGGTATGTGGTGAACTCTTAGGAATAGGCACAACAAATCCAGGATGATGAGGATGACCAGGATGTTGAACATGAGATGTTGGATGTAATGGAACATTTTCTGATGAAGAACGTTCCAAGCTCATTGAACTAGGAAGAGGAGGAGGAGGAATTGATGATGATGAAGGAGGATTTCCGGATGACAAATTATTATTATTTCCTGGAATTAAACCAGGAGGTACTTGGCCTATATTTAACTGACCGATTGGCGGTGGCGGTAATGATGATGATGGACCAGAAATTAAATTATTTATACTAGTATTAACACTATTATTATTATTATTTGCACCATCTGGAATATTTGAGCCAATCGGTTTGAGATCTTCCACAGGAGACATTAGAGATTTCTCATCTTTTATCTTAATTAAAGGATGTATAGGTTCATCTTCTGTATTATTACTATTAGTACTATTTCTTCCTATTCCACCACCTAGACGGGGAGGCATTTGTAGATGAAGTTCACTCATCATGTTATTATTATTGGTCGATGGTCGGTGGGGAATATTCAGTGACATTGGCATACTATTTGGCAGTGACTGCAAATTACTACTACTACTATTATTATTAGTTTTATTATTATTCGATGAAAATTCATCTTTAAATTCTCCTTTCAGTAAATTAACACTCTTTTTATCATCTTCACTTTCCACTTTTATTGATGGAGAATTAGTCCGGAGGTGATTCGCACCAATTATTACACTATTATTGTTACTCATATCAACCACGTTTTCTCCTATATGTCCTACTAAAGGTTTAATGTCACGTGATGGAGTTATACCTGTGTCCATCATTATTTTACTATCTGGCACATTTCCTGAAGTTACATTTGTATTCAAAGTCGTATTCGAAGAAGTGGATGTAGCGACTGTAGTAGGAATTGTATTTGTCTCTGAGGATATTCCAATAACAGGTTTAATGTCTTCCTGTACAGTTTTATTTTCACTTACACTTAAGTTTTCTTGCACCGTATTATTATTCTTTAATCCATTCACATTATTACTATTATCCAAATGTTTATTCACAATATTAATTGGTGGCACAAGTATACCCACTTGAGGAGTAATTGAATTGTCTTTATTATCTTGTTGTTGAGGATGATGCAAGGCGGCAGTAGATATTGATTCATTTCTTAATAAGGGATTAGAAGAAGTAGTAGTGATTGCAGTAGTAGCTGCAGAGATTGGCTTTGTTGTACAAGTAATTTTTTCATCGGATGATGAAGTGGTTGTTGCTGTTGTAGGTGCAGTAGTAACAGATAAATCACTATTTGAAACTGCTGCAACATTATTATTATTAGTAACTTCACTTTGAATTGACGAGGATGTAGATGTGGGGATTGGGGTGACAGCTGTACTAGTTCCAGATTCGGGACCAGTAGGCAATAATAATTCTCCGGTTCCGGGTCTCTTGGGTTCAGGAACAACAAGGCGAGTAGCAGCCGTTGTTCCAAGAACGGGGGAAGGACTTTCAGAACCACCCGTGACTCCCACTTGACCAACACTATTACTTGTGTTGGTGGTATCCATAGGAGTTTCTTCAGGTGATGGTGATGAGGCTCTTGAACTGGAATTTTCATTGTCAATTGTTTCTTCATTGTCAATGTTATCCAAATCATTGGTCTCATCATCCAATGAACTTGCCACAGAACTACCAGAAGGACTCTGTAAAAAAAAAGATTTATTTGTTATACCATTTAAAAAAAAAAAAAAAATTTCCAAAATAGTGCAATATAAATTATATTATATAATATATTGTAAGAATTATTCTCTGTGTTGTGTATTTGGTTTTTACTTCTGGTCTGTCTTCCTTCTGCTTCTTTCTTCTAGTGGCTTTGTCCTCTTCAGAACCTTTCCCTCGTTTCCTTGCTCTTGGAGCTGGACTGGCTGCATTAGACTGTAACAAAAATTCACGTTTATTGTTTATATTGAAAGTATAATTTTGTTTTTATTTCTATCTAAATTCACAAAATTCATTTAAATATCATAGATTATTATATAGATTCTTTTAATAAGATCAACGAACAAATACTTTTTCCTGAGAAAAACAAACCCCGAATCAATTATTTTTATGCAAACTTATGGATTAAAAATTACAAACCCTTTGAATTCGTCCATTTCCTAATACATTTTCCGTAGAATCACTATTAGTGATGACTCTTGGGATAATCATTATTGTTCTCTGAGAATGCCACTGTACTTTAATCAACATAGTTATTACATGTATAATGTAATGAGATTCTACGTTTGTAACAATTACTCAGAGGATGAATCTTGATCATCGTTGTCCTTTGAGGACAAACAGTACACTATTGAATAAATTGCACGTATATATTATATACATACCAACAAACAGACAGTGTTTATAAACTATAAACTGTTAAAAGTATCAGCACTAGAGCCTATAATAATATATAGTATGATGTTTCTTTCTTCAAAGATGTTTACAAATATTTTTCTGATCAAATGACACTTCAACAAAGTTATTACACTCAAAATATCTTGTTCTTTCTTTTCCCTTTTGTCTTGCTCTATTCGTTACTTACTTATTCTTTCTCTACATGTCCTACACATCATTGTCACAAGCGCCAAATCTTGACTCCCATTTGTGGTACCAACATATGCTGGAGAGAAGTAGAAAAGGAATAAACTTTTTATCCTTTTACTCAAGAAGAAGACAACACTTGTGAACGCTCACACTTACAAGAGAGAGCATGAGAGACAATGTGATAATCACAAAGCTAACAATAACAAATGTAACTTTTTCCGTCTCTTGTTCTTTCACTTCACTTCACTTGCTAACTTTACTCACTTTATCTCTTTTCAAGTTCAATCCGCTGCTTCTATTTCTTTCTCCTTTCTTCTTCTATATCTATATTTATATGTATATATAGATATTATAACCTTTTCTCTCGTCAAGTTTATTACTACGATGACTATTATGGATTATCTGTGTATTGTGACGGTCTCTTGGATGTCTACTATTAGTCAAGTCAAGTCAAAAGAACGTTAAAAGAGGAACGTATTGGTGATGTGTATACTTGTACATTTGTAGCAGGAGTACAACAAAACACTTCAGATAATACACAAAAACATATCAACAAACTTAACTTATAGGTCACCACACACACTCACACACAGTCAAATTTACTTACTACTCACCTAGTCTTCAGTCAACCTCAAGTTTGAAGCAAAACCAAAGACAATGAGTCTATATTTATTTATATATGTAATACATACATCATACGAGGGAAATAATCTTTCCTTCTACTACAACTTTTTTGCAGTACAAAAAGTACATTTACGAGACACCAGAGATAGAGAGAGAGAGAAAGGCAAAAAGGTATAGAAAGTAAAAAGGTTTAGTACTCTCTTACAACATGAGCATGGATGTACAAGACAAATAGTTTTGTAAGAAAAAGCTTACAGTTTTGCCGTTGTAAAAAAAAAGTACAAACAACCAAACTAAAATATAAAGAAAAAGAAAGACAAAAAGGAAGACTTTCCACATTTTGTATTCTGGTTTATTCTCAACTCTCTGATATTACTATTATTATTCTTACAAACTACCTACTATCTACAAAGAACAGACAGAGAGAACGTACGACACAGGAGGAAAGCAATATGTCGTTTACGTCGTCACTTCAACAAAGCAAAAAAGCACGAGACCCGGGACGGAAAACTCAAGGAGAAGAAAAACGAACTGGCAACTCTCTCTCGCTCTCTTAAATACACATTCTCTATCAACTATCAAACCAAAATAAAAGCTACAAGACAAACCAGAAAATAGTAAAATCCTCACGAATACATTAAACAGTCAGAAGAAAAAAGTTACTTGGTTGGACTTTGTCAAACAGTCAAGTACACAGATTTGGATATGACACGACAAGAGAAGGCTAAAGGTAGATTTTTAGATCGACGGATAGAAGTTCCTTACTCAATTATTATTTTCAGTTATCCTCTATTTCTGAAGTCATAAAAGTAATATATAAAAAAATATATACATACATATATATATATGTAGAGTATAGACACTTTATATACATATGTTAAAGTTTCAAATTGTAAATGCATAAATTATTTGCTGCGGTAGGCATTTTGCACATGAAAACGATTGTATTTTATATTCTAATATTAGCCAAAAATAAAATAAGGCAAATTTAAAACATTAAACCTTTTATTTACTCTCACACGTCAAAATTTCCACTTTTCACTTCTACAAGAGGTATATCAACAATAAATTTTTTGCTTTGCTCGAGAATGAATGCAAACAAGTGCTCATTTGTATGTATTCATATTATGTCTTTCTCTGACTATAAAATGCATTTTAAAATCATAGTGATGTAATATATATTATATACTATATTCCATATTTATACTCAATAAAATATAATTGATAATTAATGGAATCTTAATTTAACATAGATCTGAAACTCTATAAAAAAAAAGAAGATCGTCATGTTATGTATAAGGTTTGCGGTCATGTTATACATTATATATTATATAGCAATACAGGATGAGTATTGCGTATAATATGTAATTTAACCCTCACTTAGATATACGTACAGACATGAATAAGAGAGCAGAACAAGATGTAAAGATGAAATTGACAGTCGCAAGACAGAGATCAACAGAGAAGATCATGTGAAATCTGGCACTTTCATGTCTATCTACACATGTTATCCTCATTTTGGTATGTTTCTCTACCTTTTTTTCCATTCCATGTTTCTTTTTCTTTCCGAGGACATAAGTTACGTTTATATCTACTTGAGTAGCAGTAGCCCATAACATGGATAAGTAAGATGCAAATTCGCAACGACTAAACGACTACGACTCACTGACGACCGTCTTTCTCAAAGTCCGTAACCGCTGCCAAAAAATTCAGTCTCTCTCTGGCTTTCTCTCTCTCTCTATCGCCCCTCAAAGAAGACGAAGAAACATAGAGAAAAATAGATAAGACACATCTTGGCACATCATATAGCTAGTCGCTCATCTCTTAACCGACAAAAAAACTTGCTACAAAACATATATACACACACAATTGCCTGTGTACAAGTATTCCCATAATATATACACAGCTTCGTATTTCAAACGATACAAATTTACAGCAATATAACAATAATAATAGCACAAAAAATATGGACCATGTGATAAAATTTCAAATACACATAATAATTATTGCTCTTTAAATAAATATCTGAGACAAAGAAATGAAAAATAAAAGATTTGCAATTACAGAAGACGGAATGCATAATACTCTTGTACATAAAGACATAACCTTATTATAGAATGTGTAGAAATTATTCATCAACATGAACCACCATTATACAACACAAGTATTGTGTATACATATATTTATGTTTCACACATGATAAATACTGTGTATATATAATGATAAATATACAGAAACTACATAAAATATATGTATAACACTAGTAAATAGTTTAAGAAAAACAGTCAAAATGCTTGTATTAATATTCGACAGTGTAAATTATGTCTACACTGTACACTATAAACTATAATATATATACAAAGCACATCGAGGACAGATATAGGTATTGGTATAAACGATGTACACGAATCATGAGAAGATAAGTGAAACATGAAAATATGTATGGTATGATTAGACTTCAACCAAATAGATGGGCATGATTCGGTGCATCTCTCACACTCACTCACCCGTTCCTCTTACTCTTTCACTCAAATCAACACACTAGTCAAGAGTTTCATTTTCTGAGAGATTATTTAGAAACAACAAATACATAGATATTCAGTATAAATACTCCAAAATCATGACTCGTTTAGTTAAATTATGTCATGCCAAAAGACGAGATAGTAAACCTCATGTTCCTTATTCTTTGTGTCCTATCTCCATCTTACTTATATATTTTCTCTATATTTTCTCTCTTTTTTTTTGCACATACACAACAACATTACAAAGATTATCTCGATCCCATTTCTAAATTTGTCGTGAAGTGTAAGTGCATCCATTTTTCACCTATCCACCGACTCTCCTTGTGTATGTACTTAGCTTCTATTTATTCACGTAAGTATTTCCGACTTTGAATACTCTTTACCAACTTCTATACATGTACAGGACTCTCCCGATTTCGTTGAAACATTGCTCTTATTGCTCTTTTCCCTGTTTCTCCCCCCACTCACATTCAATCTATTTACTTCTCTTTTTCAATTGGGAAACGAACTTACAGAAAGAAAGAGAGCAAGAGAGAGAGAGAATATTTCCCTTCCACTCGACTTGACTGTTCCACTACTGCTGTGTTCAATCTAGACCATGCGTATAGAATTCAGAACAAAACTCCAACGATGCTCAAATACCGACAACGAATACAATGACAAGACGTCAATATTACACACAGATACAACCCCGACTCGGTAGTATAATTTAATATATTACACCAAATGTACACGGAACACAGCTTTATAAACTGTAAAGTAAGACCAAAAAGTAGCAGGCAATTCTACTGTACACCTATCACTATCATTATTATATCAGGATGATCCTGATATATATCAGGGTGTATGCACTCCATTTCCATTTAATAATGTTTTATATATGTTTTTCAAACTTGGAAACCAACTCCTAACATATAATAAATAAATAAATACCGCATATTTTAGAGGAGACAAATTAATCCAAATCCCATTTGTCAAAACACTTTCACGTCAACTACCATTATAATTACTTTGTATATTATACTAAAGAATTTTATTCTCCTGTCTTCCCAATAGTTTCTACATTCCGCTAAATACATGCCAAAAGCATATGCATTATTTAAAGGCGCACCATGTACCATTTTCATTTATATAAAAATAATGAATAATTGTTTACCACAACGTTTTTTTCTAATCTCAATAATATGAACCCAGAGCCCAAAAACTAAAAGCTATGAGTAACTGCGTAAAAGAAGACAAGTGGAGAATTATAAAAATCAAAATAACTTAACCATCATAAAATAGTGATGATAATAATAATGATTATTATTATTTAGCAAGTTGAAAAGAAAAAGGAGATAAATATCATGGATATGTATAAAAAACAAGAAACACATCTACAACTGCAAGCTATCAATTTCAAGGAACAACTCTTTTTTTACTTTGTCTGTAGGCGTAGAAGAGTACATGTGTGGAGTAAGATGAGCTGTAGTTCTCGTAAATGTGAGAATAATTATTATACTATTTACAAAACCTCTTTTAAAATAAATAGACTAACAAGAAGTAGTATACCTACAACACACAACACTAAAAATTGGGTTGCCTGAAACATATAAAATGGAATAGGTTTTCATTATGATATCATTATGCTAAACATGTACAAACTATTTAAAACCTTTATTTTTCTACACATAATATGTACTTAATCTATTATATTACAGTAAGGCCTACTACTTGTATCTCTGTATGTGTGTATCTAGTATCTAGATGAATTTCTGAGGTCAACTTTATGTGGAATCTACAATAATATTATACTTTATTGCTCACTTGAAAAACAACTACTTAACGGGCAGTGTACCTTTTGACTCTCATGCTAAATGCATTAGAATCTGCAATTATCATTGGAGCCCGAACGGCTGAACGGATCTTCATGATCCATACACCAAAAAA
>JAQGBH010005090.1:0-15123 GCA_034698265.1 Sminthurinus aureus
CAATTTTTCAACCGCTCCTCCCACGTAAGGGGATGAGTTATAAAATAACTGAGTACCGTGCAGCTATAGCCAAAAGTGTGTAGATTAATGCTACATAACTTACTTCCGCATGTAAAAGCTCTGTTAATTGTAATTAAATAAAGTCTAAAATGCGGACTTTTGCCCCCGCTTCCCCTATATCTAAATTTGACGTGTAACATCCACGGATGCAAAAACTAAGGAACGGAATGTACTGAAAATACGGGACATTACAGCACACATCAACATAGAATACTAAAAGAACACAAAAAATTCATCGTTTTTATATAATTGTCATTCTAATCTCATATTATGAGTTATTTGCTTTAAGCTTCTAATGCCCTAAATTCAACTATATATTGGATTATGTGTATTATGCACAGTGGTATTTTATGCATAAATTATATTATCATTTAATAAAGTTAAAAATCCTCCCTTCGGGACGATTTTGATTCGCCTTGAAAGCATAAATGCTTAAGGCTCCGGAAGCGAAGCTGTGTACTCACACATGTGTACATACGCTTCTTTATACATTGATATACATATACACATATGCATCAACATGTACTTATATGGATACACATGTACATATGTATACATATGCACATGTGCTTAAATGGTTGTCCACTTTTCAAAGATTTCTAATATCATCATTTTTGGTCGATAATAAATTTGTCCACTTTTCTAAGATTTCTAAGATTTTCAGATTTCTAAGATTTTTGGACCCCCACCCTCCACTTGAGGTCACGTGACTGGCCATATGAATACATGCGGTATACATGTACAAGTGTTTATGTATATATATGCTCATATATGTACATATGTTTTTATGTATGTCCACGTAAACACATGTATGTACATATATAAGCCGACGCTAAGCGGACTCAATCTGTCCACGGACGGACACGAAGATTCCAATTGGCAGCTTTGCTTTCTAAAAAGCACGCCTTGTCAAAACATATAGTACGCAATTTTGTAATTTTTTGTTGATCAGTAATTGATTAAATTCCTAGGTTCCAAGATTTATTCATGTTGACTCTGTGGTTTCACTTGTTAAAGTCTTGCGTCCACCATTTCCAACTGAAGATCTCGAACTCTCTTCTTGTCTTCCAATGGTCAACCCACTCGGGATAAATAAGGCTTTAAACGTCTCTCGAAACTGCTTACTCATTCCACAGTAAATGGCAAAATTTCTGTGAAAAAGGTCAAAGAGGTCAAATACCAAACATCAAAGGTCAAAGATCAAATTTCAAAGGTCAAATTTAAAAAACCACAATTCAAAGGCCAAATTTCAAAGTTCAAAAGTCAAATTTCAAAGTTTAAATTAAAAAAAGTTTTGTGATTAGTCTCCTCAAGTAAAAAAAAGGAGCAACTTTAAATTCGGAGGCCAAAAACATGTTTATTTTATTTTTATTTATTTATTTGTTTTATTTGAAGACAGGCGACATAGACCCATACATAATATTAAAATTTAGTCATAATTCACTTATTCAATTCAAAAGCCAGGTTTAGAGGTTCAAAATTACAGATCACGGTTCAACAAAATAATATATATACCACATAGTAAAAAAATAATAGAATTAAAGTTCAAAAATCAAACTCAGAAATCTCATTAAAAATAAATATTAATAGGTTTCTAAAAATCTTGTTTAGGTTGATGATGTAAATAAAAGAAAAACTGCGTGACTTACATGGGATAAGAGGCAGTGATTGAGAAATTGGAAAAGAGGATGAGAACATTGACGTATTCATAGTTGAGGAATTCGGTGACGGATGAGGAGATGAGGTGCAATATGGTTAAAATGGCCAGTGGCACTTCCACGAGCAAGAAGATAGTGACGATGACAATGAGCATTATCGTCGTGAGCTGACTATCCCGCATCTTCTTACACTCGGTTCCTCGTTTATTCATCCTAATATTTCCGTTGTTAAAAAGTCTCTGCCTCTTGATCTCCGCCGTCCTCAAAGCATCAAAGAGGAGGACATTAAGCACAATGAGGACGATGCATGGTATGAGATGCACAAAGAGAACTCTAAACCAAAAGTAAATGTTGTAGTAGACGTCCAGTGTCACCATGTGAACGGCCCAGTAGGCAATGTCCTTCTTGCAAATGTGATGCACTTTGCCCTCCCAACAAGTCATTCCAGGCGTGATATCAAAATCTACGAATCTGGATCCTTGATGCAGGGTGGCGAGGAGAAAAATAAAAATGATAACTCTGAGAACACGAGGCATGGTACAACAGGTCCGAGCGATGGGAGCATGGCAAACGTAGATGTAGCGCTGAGTTGCGAGGAGGACAGTGAGCCAAATGCTCGCCGTGTGAAAGAGATTGGGAAGCACTTCGTTCATGTAGACCCAGGCGTAGCATATGCTCACGGGATAAAAGGGCCTCGCATGATTTCCAAACGTGTAAGAGTAGAGGAACAAAGGGACGGGAAACATGATGGTCATCATGTCCGAGAGAGCCATGGTCAAGAGGACGGCATTTGCTGGACTCCTCATGTGTCTCCTGGAAAGGACCACCACGATCAAGGTATTTACAATTATCGTAATGACAAACAGAACCGGCACTCCGTAACCATACAACGGTTTTGCATAGTCTAAAGGGTATTCCGTCGAAATATTTAGTTGTGTAGAGGTAGCTCCCGTACGGTTGAAATATTTAAGTAGTGCTTGCTCATTCGTGCAGTTGTCCGTCGTGTAAAACAGCTCCATTTCCTCCGACATGTGATCGGAAGGGTCGAAAGGGATGCTGTAGGTCATGTCCATCGAGTTGGCATTGTAGTAGTTTGTACTACCACTCACATCACTCATCATCACCTCAGTATTTGTATCTGTCTCCGTCTCCATTTTTATACACAATTTTAACTAGGATAATTTCACAGTCCAGCATTCACAGCTCATAATATTGACCACCGATGATAAATTTCAAAAATACACATTTGATTATTATGCATTTCCATTCCAAGTTCCGACTTCAAATTTTAATGGAGCTTTCAATTGAGGATTTTAAACTGTAGCTGTGAGAGATTGGGCAGACCCAAAATGGGATTTTCAAATATCAGACATCAAACATTCAATTTCCAGTTCATATCAGTTTTACATACATTTATTTATTTATCTATATTTCTTGCAAATCAATCGTAATCGTAATTCCACTACAAACTACAAATACAAAACAACATTAAATATTTAATGCACTCAACAAGCTCACAGAAGGCAGAAGAGAACATTCAGTGAAAGTATGAGTATTGAAAATGGATTAAATAGAGAAAGAGAGAGTGAAGTTGGTTGCAAAGGAACCTCAAATTATAAAATCTATCTAAAATCTATTGGCTTTAAAAATTCAGCATTCAGTCTCAAGTTTCTGGTTTCGGGTTTCTATTAAATAGGCTTTCACCATCACGTTTTGTGCTAGTGCTCAGTATTAAATGTTCAACGAAAATATACATATGCAGAGTAAGATCTATGTAGCGCACTACACAGAGCATGTTCAGAGATTATGGAAACAATTTGCATTTTCTTTTTCCAATCTCTATTTCAAGTTCCAGTTGTAATCATTGACACCATAATAAACTTCAATTAAAGTAGATAGAGTTTGAAAAAAGTTCCATTAGAATCCGTCAATTTTAATTTGAAAGACAAGGCTTTGAAGAACAATTAATGTGAAAAAAATCACAGATCCCTTTAGTTACGAATTCTAGCCCTTTTCACTATTTCAGGGTATTTTCAAGCGACTTTCTTAAATTTTATCTGTTCTTGACTGCTGATTTGTTAAGGAAACGGATTTGACTATGTTTTCTAATGTTGTCATGTGAGACCAACTTTTTTTGGCAAAACTCGAGAAAAAGTTTGAAACGTCTAAACCGTTTCTACTGTGGATGGCAGCACAGTACAACATCCTGAAAATCTTCGCTAAATTTAACTTTCAGGGCATTCAGAGAATCATTTTAAGCAGTCACTTAACCATATTTTAAATCAAACTAATTCCACTCAATTTAAATTGGCATAAAATGGGAGTTGTTTGATTTTTAGAGCCGAAAGTGCCCGGCTTGAGACCAAAAATATTTTGTTTCTCATGCAAAAGGACACTTTTTTTCAAAAAATGAAAAAAATTGTTGGACGGCCCGCATCAAAAACTCCCGCCGAATTCTGTTAGGAATTCTAGCCCCCGAGTTTTCGCTCGATTTTCGGCTGAAAAAATCAGCTTACTCGCCTAAATTCGGCTTCGAACCTGGAAAATCCAGCCGAAATTCAACGAATTCATCCGAATTCTGTTGATCAAACTGACTTTTTTGGCTGAAATTTGGGCGAAAATTCGTCCGGAAAATCCAGCCGAATTCTGTTCCCAGATTTTGATGCGGGGGGAACAATGCTCACAAAATTATTAAATCCCAAGAAAAGGCACAGAATCCACAAAAAGAGAAAATTTTCAAATTTTATGAACTCATGTGGTGGGGTGCGGAGCAGAGTATTTTTGTGCCGAAAATCATGTTTTTAACTTTTCTAGGTCGCCCACAATCCAGAATTTTCAATTTTTGCCATTTGTTGACGAAAATTTACTATTTTCTTATTGTATGAGAAAACTAACAATTTTACTGGGGTAAGTCCAAACGAAAAGTTGTTGCTCTTGGCCTGAGTTTACTAATTCTATTTTATACCGGCCAAAAATGTTGATAGTTGGCTGAGAAATGGCCAAAAATGTTTTCGACAGTTTTAGCAAACACAGACATTAGTTACTTAACAGGAAAATCTGTTGCTATGGATTTCGTAACTAAAGACAAAGTGTCCAAAAAACAGTTTCCAGTTAAATCACTTTTTTGCCGATTTTTTTGGCTGAGTTTAACCTTACGAAAATGAGACTCATGTAAAAAGATAAATTCTGAAAAACATCAAAATAGTTTACTAAGACTGTGTAGCAGTTACCTATATAAAACCTCGAGGTAACTCGGTATCATTATTTATACAGAGTTAATTTAATTTTAATTTCACGGAGAGGAAGTTGGTCAAATTTAGATTTGCATATAAATTTTACTTGTAAATACAATTTCGAGAAATGAAAAATTATCTCCTTTGTAAAATTTACACAGTCATGATTTTTAAATTTCACACACATGTTCTCCATCAAAAATAAGCATATCAAGAAAAAAATTAATTTCCACGTGGGCGGGGCTGGTAGGGGTCAAAAGGTTTTAAATATACCCAAAGTGTGCATCTTCAAAACACGTTTTCTACTCTCCTGTATATTGAATTTGGATTCGGTTAAAACTAATAGAAATCAAAATTTGCCTGCTTTTTTCAGGTGCAAAATATTGAAAAAGTGTCACTGCTCAGCCATTTTTCATCCGATTTCGATGATGTTAGGCTTAATCGCTTTTACTAGGCCTAAACTAACAACTAATTTCTCAGTTTTATCAATTTCGAAAAAATGTGACCTTTAGCGACCTTCATGCATTAATAGTATGCAATGACCTCTAGAGGTCACATTTTTTCAAAATTGAGAAAACTGAGAAGTTGGTTTTTTTGTAGGGTTATAGGCTATATTTTTTGAGTAAATAAACATGAGACATGAGGCAGCTTCAATACTTTTAGCTATTCTACGCTGAAAAAGAAGAGTAGTAGTTCAAGAAAAACAGGAGAGAATGAAAATGGAGATGGAAAATGAAAACTATTTTACATAAAGAGGAATTGAAAATATACACTTGTAGGTTGTAGAATATATAGACCGTCTCCGGTAGATGTGATTTTTAATCCGTTTAGTTTTGAATTTCAAGACTAGTTAACAAGTTTATGAGGAGAAACTACAAACTTGAATCTAGAATGAGAAAATCTAAAAAGAGGTGAGTGCATCATGTTGAGTGTTTTGTTGCTCATTTTATTGTATTTCATGTATTTAATACGTCATCAAAATAGTGTGAGAAAAAACGTACAATGTACAAAACTAGGAAACTTGAGAGTGCTTTTTGTAGTTTTCTTTGAAATATTAGTGCTATTAGTTACGTATCTTGTACAAAGTGTAGTAGACTGTTGACTGTCGTTGATATTGCATCTGAATTTCGGTTTTCGTACTGGTGCATTTGGATCTCGATGGATGCAACTGAGCTTCCAGAGTGGAAATACAAAATACGAGAAAAAGAGAAGGTACTACGTATTTTATTGTATACGAATAAAAGTTCGGGTTGGTTTAGTTTGAAGTTCGCTGGGTTACTTTATTTACTTCATATAAATTCTAGACTCTACATTTTAGATTCTAGTTACTTACTATCATAAAGATAAACCTGCTTTCTCTTTCCCTTTCTCCACATACTCTAGTTTGTTTTCTATTTACTTGCACTTTACTATTCACTACGAGTACACAAATAAACACAGAGGTAAGAAGGTTGCAGTAATTCATGTATTTTGTATACAGTGTACAGGGAAACTTACAAATATTGTAGAATATATGAGAGAGACAAAGAAGGGGAACTTCAGCACACATAGTCCTTAATTCATTTCATCCTGCAGTGTGCATATCGAGTATTGAGTATCAAGCATATAAAGAGTAGAAAGCTCAAGGTTTTCTATCCGTCATTTTCTTTTGCTTCTTTGTTTCTTGCTCTTTTTTTCTTTTCTTGTTCCTTCTCCTTGTAGTTTCCGTTTCTTCAATAGCAGAACAGTAAACAGTCATTCACTCTATAAACTAGAAACTCTAAACTAGTCACTTCACTCTGCTGTACTTTTTATTATTTTCTCCAGTGCATTACAATGAAATGCGTCGGAAAACGACTGGACACTAGAAACTACAATGCACTGGACTGGATTCAGTTGAATTGTATTGTGTAGAATGACAACGTACTTTACTCACTTGATTTTTTTCCCTGTCACATTCAAAACTCACAACAGAACGTGCTATTATAACATACAGTTATCAATGTGTTCTATCAATTTTCCATATCCTTACACTTTTTGCATCACTGTAAATGTCCACGTTCTTGATGGATCTGGATTTGGATTTGTTTTTATTTTTACTTTGCTTTGCTTTGGTTTGGATTGGCTTGGTTGTTTGGTTTTGTTTTGTTTTATTTTGATGCTGCTCTCAGGATGATTAACAATTAGTGTATGCAGAAATTAGATTTGAAGTATACGACGGGAGACGGGAGAGATAGAGAAATCTAGTACTGGCCTCTTCCGCGTTCTTGTCCGCCCGATTGCTCTCCGAGTAAATGTCATATTCCAACTTGTTTTTGGATTTCTATTCGTATTCGTATTTCTATTTTTTTCCCATCCAATTCCATCCAATCCAATCCGGTTTAGACGACCTTTTCATTTCAGCCGTATTCCTATCACTCCTATCTCCTCCATTGTCTATCCTCTGTCGTTTTATCTTGCGCTTCTTCCTCTTGTATTTATTTCCAGCTTGCCCGGGCTTTCTGAAATTATTAGAGGATTTTTACTTTGATTATCATTTTCATTATCACCGAACACCGTACAACATACAACATACAGTGAATTCTAGTATTATTATAGAGTAAGTGTACATTTTAGATGGAGGATCGAGGCTGGTTAATGTCAAAGGCATTATGTATGTATTGTATTGTATTGTGTGTTTGTAGAACTACATATAATATATGTGGTATTTATTCTCTCACCACACTCAATCCACCACAGACCATACTCAATACTCAATAAATCTAAGCGTGTACTTTTACATATTGTACATAAACAATGCAGGTATGAATAGAAATAGAAGTAGCAGTTGAGATGGTGGAGATGGGAAGTGGTGCGGTGAAATACGGGAGGCTCGGACTAAAATGTGTACAGTGTACAATGTACAATGGCCATTGGCACTATCAACGCATTAACCACTAACCTCCGCTCAAACTTGTATTCATCCAATATCCGCGATAATCATAATGAAATGATGATTCCTCGCTGTACACAGTTAACTGTTCACCATCCGACACTCAAATCTCTGGTGAATTGTGAATTACATAGTCATACCAAAAAGAATTGAAATAGACTATTGCTCGTACATACCAAATCAAAAGATGAAGATATTTAAGTGCTAAGTAGGTCTTTTGTATGTAGTGTTATATACACAATTTGAAATTCCTCCGTTTATGGGAAATACACACAATTAAAGTGTTGTGTCACCCTCTGAAATGATTTTCACCAAACTCGATCATCATCAAATTTTTGACCCTGGAAAATGTCAACGCAACTGACAAACACCATCGCTTGTGTGCAGTACTGGTTGACCAAGCTCTATCATATGAAATCGTCAACTTGTGGAAAAACCGTTTCATAATTGGTCAAGACAGTGTAGAACATGATCCTATACCAAAACACAAGTTACTCCAGAGAATATTGAAAAAGTGGATAAAATCATAAGAAAGAATGGAAACTAAACTGTGGATGTAATAGCTAAGATAGTGAACTTGTCACACAGTACAACGGAAAGAATCCAACATGATCATTTACATTTTAAAAAAAGTTGTTGTCGTTGGGTGCTAAAAAAATTGAGTCCATTACAAAATCAGGTTGGAGTCGATGGTTTGAGAGTCGATGTTTTGTGTGAAGTTGGATTTGGAGAATTATCTCACCTACCCTACAGTCATGACAGGACTCCAAGTGTTTATTACCTGTTCTCAGAATTAAAGAATTGCTTAAGAGGAAGAACTTGTAATACTCCGAAGTCATTAAAAGCATGTATCAAAAACTATCACAAGTCAAAACCTACACTATTTTTTTCTGAAGGTATAGAGGCTTTGACTGCCCACTGGGAAACATGTGTTAAACTTGGTGGAGAGTACATTCAAACTGTATAAAATATTTTTGTTTTCCTGCTCATTCAAAAAAATTGTGGTCTATTTCAATTCTTTTTGGTATGACTTAGTATTATCAATCCACTTGTAATTTCTGATTTCTGTCTATTGGCAACTGGCAGTCTATTTCAAGTTTCAAATTTCGAGTGTTGAGTGAAAAATGCATTTCATGCAAACTTGACATTTTTGCATGAATTGAACACTGGTCCAGGCTTCAGGAATTTGATGTAGAATGTAGGTCTCATCTCCTCTATCACTTTGTATGACTCATTGGCTTTGATTTTGGTTCCGATACCAAAATGTAAATTGACATCAAATGTAAATATACAACCGACAACAGACAGCATTTCCAATCTCCATAACTTTATATGTATTGTTCTTCCTATTCTCCGTATTTTTTCTATTTCCAATTTCGCATTTTGACTCTTATGATTAGGGTTGGTATTTAAGCCGGTTAAAATGATTTAGCTAACCATTTTCGTTAAAATGAAGAAAATGGCTCAAATGGTTAAAATGGCTTAAATGGTCAAAATACACTAGATGGTGCCATAAAAACATCTATTTTGACCATTTAAGCCATTTAAGCCATTTTGGCCAAATTTTAGCTAACCATTTTAGCCATTTTAGCCAACCATTTTGTCCATTTGAATTTTAGCCATGGCCAACCCTACTAATGATGCACAAGATGTGTAATGAGTTTGAGGAGTGAGAAGGCGATGAAAAGGAAACAAACTGATGTAGAATAGAGAGAAGGCGATGAGCTAGAGTGGGAAAGAGAGAAAGAAAAATGACAACAAACAACAGACCAATTTCAATTGTTACATCTTTTTTTCTCTCACTCCGAGCAAAAAAGGATGAATTTGTGGACGGCTGGTTTTTTCTTGCCTTCTGCTTCTGGTTCTTGATCAATCTTCTGCTCGATGCTGTATGCGCTAGAATTAACTTTCCTCTTTTCTCCTTTTTTCCATGTCCCGGATCCTCAAATTCAAACGGCTTGAATGCATTAGGATAATCATGTATCGACAATCCAGAATCCAATTCCCAAATCCCAATCCACCATACACAATTTATAATATCTGACTGAAAGGCAGAAGGCAGAAAACGGAAAACAGGAGCATAAGTATTACTTCGGTAGTGCTTTTTTGCTTGTATAATGCCCATTTTTCAACTGCCAGCTGCAGTTGGATTTTCGATTGCCAATAGGCTGTACCATGTAATAAACATTGTAGTGAAACCTCATAAAAAGTTCCAATCCTAATAAAACTCATCTCGATCTCGCCCCCTTTCCAATTTCCAATTCTCAGTTTCTTACAGTTTTTTTTCAGCTTGTACGTTGTACTTTGTACCAAATAAGTAACTAGGAAAAGAAACGTCTCTAATCTGTATACTCTATGCTCTATACATGTACGTTTGCGCAAAATGTGATAAAGAAGCGTTCTGCAAATGAAATGAAGAAGACAACTCAATAGCTTTGCCAGCCCAAACCAAACCATGTCAAGATACCAATTCCATTCCACCGATTAACATTTAGCAGTTAGCATTTCATCCACAATCCCGCATATTTTGTAATGGCTAAAAACACCAAGCACCAAAAAAGAAAACGGGAAAAGGAAAAAAAGAAAAAAGGAAGAGTCAAATTCAACATTGGTTCTTTAATAAAATGTCAAATATCAAATATCAAGGGCCAAATATGAAAAATGAAATCGAGTTTACTTTTTCACATTTGAACATCTCAACTCTTGCCTGAAATGTGAATAAGGAACGAAATTGCTTAAGCAAAATGGTCGGGCCTCCGGCTCAGTTTTATTTTTTTCTTTATTTTATACTGTATAAATATCTGTAAATGTCTGTCTTGAGTCTAGAGTCTAGAGCCTTGAGCTTTGGATATTCTCGACAATCTAGAATCTAGAATTGACAGTCTAAACTACTGAATATAGCTGAATGTTCAATACATACAACATTCAATATACGTAAGATAATAACAATTTGAATGAATTCTCAATTCTGGATTCTCATAAAAGTCGAAATGCTCAATATTCAATGCTCAACAGAATAAAAGTTGAGTAGAGAGAAGAACCGTTGAAATCACAAAAGAAATGGCAAATGGCTTAATCAGCCACACACATGTATCATAAAATGTAGCTTGTAGCTTTTAGATACAATTTACAAGTTACAATCTATTATGTATTATTATTATTATTACTGCATTCCCAATTCCCATCCAAGCCAAGCCAAGGGAAAAGATATGTTTTCATTCATTCATTTCTTCACTCATCCGCTACATTCTTTAACCAGAGATTCTGTAATCAGAGCATACGAAATTTACAATGTACATTTTATGACACAATAACACACATGTGAAAATTCACAATTCACAATTCCAAATGTACATTTCTTGAAGAAACAAAGTCAAAAAAAATGCCTGGTGGAAAATTGAAGAAAAAGATGACTTAAAACTCACAAACTCAGCAATTTCTTTTTCATCCATTATTATTACTACCATTCCGTCTTTTTCTTACTATTATTTCCTTTTTCCTTTGCTTATTTTTACAATCACTGCAGAAACACTTTTACAGTCAATTTTCCATGTCTGGTCTGGCTTTTTCTGTTGTACTGTGAAATCTTATGTCATTTCACATAAAATGTCACATGAACCAATTCATACGGAAACTTTGTTATGAAACCTTCATATTAGAGAGCGAGCGAAGCGAGCTCCCCTTATTCTATCATGTTGTCTGTCCGTCTGTTGTTCTCACGGTTCCAGCCTAACGGATTGACCAAATCACATGCGGTTTTCTGTATTGACATTGTCATTATAGCCGTCAGTGCTGTATGTATTTTTGGTTTTTCTACAACTCCCAAAAACCTCCCAAAAACCGGGTTTTAGTCGGTTTTTAATGCGGAAAATCCACACAAAAGCAAATAAAACCTAGATCTGTGTAGAATATGGGGTATTTGGGGACGGAGAATCCGAATATGAGGTTTGTTTTTCACAATTATGATCCATTGACCCGCAATCCGGGTATTATTCGTGGTTTTCACGGTTTCAACTGACCCAGTTTGTAAACTGAATTATAATTTTTTTTGAAGTCAGTTACGTTAATATAATATTATAACCTCTCGTTTCGTCTAGCTCGCTCCCTCTGTAGGTACTCCTGTACCCATGTTTATATTACAATAACATTATCATTACTCATTGTCATTTACAGTGACAAATATTAGAACATGGGGGACAAGAATATAAAGTGCATCATACTACTTCATACTTCATACACTACTTTTGGAATAATTATTTTTTAATGCCAAATCCCTTTCCGTTGCAATTCAGACTTGATGTATCTTTTATAGTATGTTTAGTATTTTTGCAACAAATACATGAAACTACAAAAAAGTATATGATTTCCTTTTCTGTCTTAACTATTCTATTTTGCAAGGAGAAAGTCAGTGAAAGTAGCCCCTTTGCTTATCACAATTATAGTTTTCTTGCGAATCATGATCTAACTATCCAAGAATGATTCATTGTCATTCAATTAATTACAACATAAATGAATACAGTTTGATGATTTTTAGAATATAAATAAATGAATAAATTCCATAGATGCCATTGCATTCAAAGAGTACAATTAATCATTATATCCATTTTTAATACCTTTCTATTGACTTGAATTCATCATATCCATGCGTTTCCTATTACAAAAAAAAACATTCAAATTATAAAAAACTTTTGTCTACTCGTGTATGTTTACATACATTTGATTTGGATGTATTCAATATTATCCTTATATTTATATATACATACATATGTATCATTTGGCAAAAACAAGTAGACATGAGTATAAATGTGTATCATTACCCATGATGTTTCATCTAGAAGTTTCTGCAGCAGCAAATGATATTTTAATATTCTTTGCATTGGAACTGAAAGTAAATCTCTTAATTTGAAACGACCACCATTTGCTTCCTTTTCACATTTCTGTTTTGAAACAATTAAAGAGAAAAGGGTAAGATTTTTGCGTATCATCTGTCAAACTATAGTGTAATATTTTTTATAGATGTTCAGTGAACAGATGTGAAAGATTTCTGCATAGACTTTATATTTCGTTCAATTTATCTATATTATGCATTCTTACCATGATAATATCCATTATGAATCCATTTTTAGACAGTTCTTCAACTAAATTTTGTGCACGTGTTAAATTTGCACAATAATCTCCATATATAACAAATCTAAAGTATTAAAAAAAGAAAAAAGTAAAAAGTATCAATAAAATGTGAGCAAGCAATTTTCATAGTACCACTGGTGAGGATTATATATTGCTTGTAATATGTTTATAAAGACTTACCTCTCTTTCCAATGGACAAAACAGTCTCCTAAAGATCTACTTTGTGGTGTATTATAAGTATTGTAACCGGGTGTGGATACCATGGATGTTGAGGATGTATTTGACGACGAAGCTGTTAGAACTCGGTTTAGATCACTTAGGAAGCCAGTATGAATTTCGCTCAACTCCTACAATTTTCCAGATTTACAGAAACGAATAATTATGAAACATTTAAATTGACGATTATTATAACAACAATCGTAATTATGATTGTTTATGAATTAGGTCAAAATTTATCCAACATACAAACATAGACATATGTGTGTTAACATACTAATGATGGACTACTTTCTTACTTTTATACCGAAAAATACAATTTTCCTATCTTCCTCTTTCATGATACTTGCTAGGGGTTTCTAAAAATAATATTAGACATATAAATTTTTAATCAATGCAACTTCAAATTTTTAAAGCAAGTTTTTTTTCAAAATGTTTTTAATTCTATGTATATGGAATAGTTCAGGTTATCAGGTCGTTAATGTGATCGGATGATAATTCCTATAGTCGGAATCCATCCCTTTTTACATACCATAAACTTTTTCTTCAGCATATTAAGTGCTTCAATGTAATTCCCTTCCGTTTCAAGTAGCTCTCCTTTTACGTAGTCTCGTTTTTCTTTGTAAGTCTTAACATTCACCTAAAAAAATGAAGATTCACGCTGAATTATACAGTACTATATATTTTGTCTAAAGACTGAAGTGCGTTTTGCAAGCTATTAACTACATGTATAAAAGCAAAGTGAAAGCATAGTTTCATACAATTCAAATTTATTCATGCATATATACAGATACATAACGTAATATCTTACAGATGCATTTATTCTTAATGTCTTCAATTTATAGTAAAATAACGAAGCAGAAAATAGCTAAAATGTACATATGTGCTACACATGCATCGAATGTATTGTTGGCTTTCTTATTCGGCCTCAGACAAAGTATAATGAACCGAGCAATAACATGCACACTTTAATGTCTACAAATAAAAAAAAATATACCACTCACATCAAAACATATTCTGAAAAAGGTTTTATATAAAAGCTATGAAATAACTCATATGTATGAGTCTTTAAACTTATCATACAACTAAAAGTAATATATATATATGCATATAATAATATATTGTACAAAAACTAAAATTTGTTATCTTAGTGCTCTTAAATCTATTTCTAGTACAGTAAATGGATTGAGTGTGTAAATATTCCATAACCCATTACCCGTATATACGAAACTTAAAGCAACATGCTTAAAATATAAAAGCATCATAAAATATAAAATGGGACTGTAAAAAGCAATTTGACGGTAAATGAATCAATGTACTTGTTTTGTTTCACGATCAATATAACAAAGATCTTGGTAAATATCTTCTTCAGTTTGTACAACCACAGAATAGCAATCCTCCGCAAAAGTCTCTGGTTCATGACTACCATTCCACAAAAAAAAATCAACAGACAAAGAATGATAATAATAACAATACTACAAGGTAAGCTTCAAATGATAAGGTTTTTCAAATCGAATAAAACAGGACATTTTACATCATTAAACACACAAACAACAAACAAGACATACAAAGGTTAAGTAACACTTTTCAAATCAATAGATTATATTTTAATTGCTTGTACTTATGCACCTATGTATATATGTATACATACATATAGATTTTATGAACGTATCTATCAAACTTTATGTGTACAGAATACTGAAAAGTACACAATTACACATGCTGTAAAATTAAACTCTAGTGCAAAAAAATAATAGGATGAAATGTACATGAAATGCAAAACTGGCATGCACAATCGATTACAAAACTGCTTTAACGGGCAGTGGAACTTTTGACTCTCGTTCTAAATACATTAGAAACTGTATTCTATATCTTGGAGCCCAAACGGCTGAACGGATTTTCATGATCTATACACCAA
>JAQGBH010005091.1:0-15122 GCA_034698265.1 Sminthurinus aureus
ACATCAAGATTCTCTTGTTTTGTTTTTTCTTGAAATGCAAGAGCTCGTTACCATCGAAATTCCATTCTCTAATTGTATATATTGTATATTGCATATTACTTACGCCCACAACTAAATTTTTATCTACATTTTCCATTTTGTTTGTCAGTCTCTCAGTGACCTTTTACTTGAAAAAGGTGGAAAAAAAGGAAAAAGTCGTTCATTTATTTTAACCTGAATATTTTCAAAGAGGGTGAAATGAATGCGGATGGAAATTCTAAAGAAGGAAAAGAAAAGGAGAGGAAAGGAAGAAATCAGGTTTTAAAGGAGAGAAGAATTTATTTTTATGGTCCAGCGTAAAGAGTAAAGATTAAAGAGCCCTTTTCAACTTTGTAGTTTCTAGTTTCTAGCTTCCAGGTCTCGGATGAAGTGGTCAAAGGAAAAGAGATTTCAAATTTCAATGTGGTACTATTTTTGTTCTCTGCCGTGGTAAAATGAGGTGAGGATGAAAAGTATGTGTAATGTGGAATGCAATGAGGTTTCAGTCGGAGCACTCAGTGATAATCTATAGCGATAACCGTGATTGAGCACGTAAAGATTTCCCCACTAAAACACCAGCGTCTACCGTCTAGAATCTAGGATCTCGCAGCTAGTGTCTACAATAGTTTCTTGAGTCTTGAGTCGTGAGTCGTGAGTCTTGTGTCTAGTCAGAATGTTCAAAAGCTTTCTTTAGTCATCGAACCAAATAAAAGATAAAATCTTACAACTTGCAACTTGGAATATCTTTGTGTAATAAAAGCTCATGTCATCACGTAAGAGTGACTTCCATCTGCACCAAATGCTAAAGTCAAAACCAAAACCAATGAACTGACTGTGACCCTCTTGACTGCAAACTGTAGAGTGTAAAAACATTAAGTAAAAGGGCAAACAATGTACAAATTATTCTACCATCTGCTCAACTTTCTATAACTACGGATTTTGGATATATCCATTTATATCCGGTGTAAACTTGTAGACTGAACACTCTTTTTCATTGGATACCACAGGCTGTAAATAAATATATTTTTTCTCACTCTTTCTTACTACCAGAAAATTGTATTATAGTCAAATAGCCAAATATTCAAGATTCCAGATTCAACCTGTGCATAGAGCATAGCATAAACTGTACAGTATACAGTATACAGTGCGCATTTTACTTGTACGTTGTACATGATTAAGCGTTTGAAGACGGTGATAAATTTTTATACTCCTATTTAAAATTAATTCAAGTAAAAATGACACCAACCGTTTTACATTTACCATTTACCATTTACCATTTACACAGGTTTCCAGATATTTGCAGCCTGAGCCATAAACCATAAACCGTAATGAAGACTAATCTTTTAAGACGAGGATAAAATTTTGTGGCGGACTCGCCTTTACTTTTACAGTAGAAACATAAAATTGGATAATTTGTCCATTTAACCACAGTTTAGCGTGTAGAGTGTAGAGTGTAGAATGTCGAGTGCCTCTAGTGCTCCAAACTCTGAGGAGAAAGATGAGTAAAATTGAATGTTGCCTTAAATTCGCATTTACGTTTTATGTAGCGTTTTTTTATAATAACTACAATCTACACTATACACTATACACCAGACAGATTACAGATGGAGTATGTACTACGGACTACAGATAGACAGACAGCTTATGCTCTGAGATAAAATTATAAAGAAAGTCATTTTACACCTGCAAAGTCACTTTCAATTAATCTGAAAGGTATGCAAAAGTTTACGAGTGTGCACAGTGCACAGCCAGTGTAAAAAATGGAAGTCATAAATTTGCTATTATAACTGCAATAAAATAAACAGGATTTTAAAGTCAAATTTGTTAGGATACAAGATACAAGAAAACTAAACGGAAATGGAATAAAACTGACAAAGGAGGAGATTCACAAGTTTTGATAGACATTAGATGAGTTTAGATGAAAAACTAGGATGAAAAAGTAGGAAAAGGTACATGAAGAGAAAAAAGTCACGTTTTCTGTCCCCCTACAAAAAAAAAGAGTTGTTTTGAGTGAGAAAAGCCGAAGACACAGTGTGTAAAAGTGTTTAGTACTTATTTACTAGTATGTGAGCGCGAAGAGAAAATTCATTTACTGTGCACACTCTTAATTTCACCCGCGCTTTTTCAGCTTTCAGTCTCTCACTTTCTCTTTTTGTAAAGTTTTCTGTAGAGTAAAATGAAAGCAGGAGTGAAAAAGGCGGTAAATGAAAATGAAAATTCAACTGGAGACAAAAAATACTCGTCAACTAAGTATTAGTTTTGATGATTTATCCGTTTCAAAATTCAAATATCTTAAATGTTCCTTTCGGTTTCAAAGTATTTTTTTGCAATTTGAATCCACCAAATTGAAAGAAAATTATTGCGTAAGAAAAATCCAAATCCAGAGCATGAGATTCCTTTTGAATTCATTGTTTTTCTGTGGGCATTTATTCTTTAAAGAATCTATTTTACTTTAATCTACTTGATTAAAGTATACTTAAGAGTTTTGGAGTGAGGGTTGTTTGAAAATAGAAAATAAACCAGTGGTATTTTATGATTTAGTAGATTTCTCATGAATTTTGATGCTTTTTGTCTTGTGTCTCGCAGAAGAGAGAAGTGAGGGCTTTGATACTTGTGGAATTATCTAGTGTTATTTGCTGTTTGTTATTTCTACTACTGTTTCTGCTACTTAAAAAGTAGAATGTTGAAAGTATGTTTTTGTTTCCAGTTGATCCTCATCGAGCGGAGTTTCACATAATACAATATTTATTCAGTTTCTCTCTCTCTCTCTCTCTCTCCAGTCTCTGGTCGCTGTAAATTCAAGATTTCATTTTACCATGTACTGCAAAAAGCGAAGCTACTGTGGAAATAAAACTAAAAGTGAAAACACAGGAATTTCCACAGAAGATTAAAACAGGTCTAGATAATTCTACATTTTACATTTTACAAGGGAAAGAGCAAAGTTCTACAGTCTAAATTCTAAATTATAAGTCTCCTCATTTTACCCTGAACACTTTACACATTTTCTCTTTTCTCTTTTTGGTTTCTCTGTAACATTCCATTTCATTCCATTCCGTAGTCTCTAGTACAGTACAGTACAGTCTGGAATGGCTTGGCATGGCATGGGTAAGAAATATGGAGGAAATTCCACTCAGTTTGCTTCCTTCTTTCTTTGGGGTAGAGGTCCCTGAGCAACACAACCATAAATAAATTACATTTCTTGCTCTCTCATTTTTTTCCACGAGAAATCTTGACGTATATTTAGACATGTAGCAGCTCTTTCTCTTTCTCTTGCTTTCCCTTTTGCCTCGTTTTGCCTCGTTTTGCCTCGTTCTGCTGAATAGTGCTGAATTGTGCTGAATAGTTGTAGTTGTAGTGTTCGACGTCGTTGTTGAGTGAATAGGGAAATTGGACGTACATTTTACATTTTGTGCTATAAAGTACTGATACGAATATAAAATATAAAGAAATGAAAAGAGGGAGAGGGAGATCCACAATCCACACATATGTTTATAGTGTATAGTCTATAGCGTATACATTTAAGGATGAAGAGGGAGAGCGTGGCAATAAATTACGGTGGATGAATGTGCTAGTCTGATTTCTGGATGTGGATGTGGATGATGAATCTCTGCGCAGACCAAACTGCTTGAGTCTTGAGATGCGAGATGTGAGATTATGTGCATGTGAATATAAATGGAAAGGTGAGGTCATATGAATGAATGAATAAAAGAGACTGTGGGAAATGCATGAAACTTGATGATGGCAAAGGTGCGGAATGTGGAATGTCGAGTGTGGAATTAATTGATGACATTTGATTTGCATATGCATACAGTTTTATCGTTCTGATCTCCTCGATGCTCGACGCTCGATGCTCAATGCTCAATGCTCGATGCCTGACAGTGACAGTGGCAGTAATTAGCAGTAGAATGTGGAATTTGGAATGAATATGCCGTGGTATCTTATATAGAAAGTAAATGGTAAAAGGGGAGCTTAGAACTTACCTGTTCGGGAGGAGTGTATTGTGTGTATTGTAGTCAACAGGTGTTTCGAGACTGTTGTTGCTCTCATTGGCGGCGGCGGCGTTGGCAGCATTGGCTTGATTTTCCCGTCGACGTTTTTGTTGTTGTTGCTTCCATTGTGATGTGAGGGTTAGAAGAGATACGCACTTCTCCATGATTTTGACTATTTGACTTCAGCTATTTATAAATTACAAGTCGTTCTATCTTTTCTCACTCTCACTTTCTCTCTTTCCAACTTTCCGATCCCGATTACCGTGAGTGAGTGTCACTGGGAAGGGAAAGAGGCCAAAGTACAAGTACAAGTAGAACAAGAAGGAGAACAAGTTCACAGGATCAAAACTCAATTACCACCAAAACTTGAACTGACAAAATCCAATTACTAATTTGAATCACAACTCTCTATTCTCTATTCTCTATTCTCTATTCTATGTTCTCGATCCTTCCACATCCTTTTATTCTACTGCATATATGCTTTGTTGTTGTACGTAAGTAGATGAGTAATGTGTATTATGTATTGTGTAGCGTGCACTGAGTATGTGCTCAGTACAATTCAACTCAATTCAGTTCAACACAGCAAAACAACTCGTGAATACTAAATAGTTTCACATTTCACATTTCCATTTTCAGCTCAATCTTCCTCTGCACTTGATTTTAAGTATTTCCAACTTGTTTTTGTCTTTTTCCTCTACACAAAGGACGAGTTTTCCGCCTTCCTCTTTCCCCCGTTCTTTGTTCTAGTTGTTGTCATGTCTTTTTTAAACGTGTTGGATCATCACGTATACCAGATTATTTGATGACAAGTACAATCCGCAAACTACAAACTACACTAATGTCTAATGTCACGGATTCAGATAAGAGGTTCAGATTCACGTCCGCAAATCACTTTTACATTTTACATGGAATGTATAAATATGTAAATATCCAAAACTTGTTTATTGAATTCATGACAAACTCTCGCTCTCTCTCTTTGTCTCTATTAGAGAATGAGGATGTGACCTTTCAAAAGTTCATGCTTCTCTCTAGTCTATAATATAATCTGCACATGTAGAATGTAGAGTGTAAATTGTACACTGTGCACTGTACATTTGCACTTTCACTACCACTTGTCACTTGCCACTTGGTACTTGGTCCGTTGACTTATTTTGAAACTGCCGGAGCTGTTAAGAAGCGTCAAGTGTAAATTATATAGCGTAAAGTGTAGAATGTAGAATGAAGAAAGTATTGTATTCTCCCTGTGCATTGTACATCTCACATTTGCCAGCAACGAGCAAGATGTTGAAACGTCCTTGAAATGTCTTGGTTTGACAAAAGTGGAGAAAGCTCCCGAACTTGAGGTCTAATGTGCTGCGTGCACTGGATAATGATTGACTGATTGCTACATACACACCACACACCATACACCGTACAGAATAGAGAATAGACAGCTGGGTATATTGACGTTATGTATCATGTAAAATGTAAATGGTTATTGATTGACTAATTAAGACTCTGCAAGTGTTCCTTTGTTCTCAATTCTCAATACAATATTTATTGATGTTCCGATTTATTGATGAAACTAGTATAGGCTTTCACCGTACACTTGTATTGGTATTGGTATTTAGAGTATCAGAAGCTTGTACGCTGCACACATTGAAGATCTCTGGACTGACTTGTGGCTCGTTTGTTTGTGTAAAGGTACAAGTTTTGTTTATTTGCTCAAGGGTTTAGATTTTAGGCTGTACATTGTGTTTGTGTTTGTGCTTGTGAGCTGATGAAAAGGAAAAGGAAGACGTAGACGGAGCGAGATAGTTTGGCTTGAAGGTTGCTGTGATAAGTGCGAGTGAGCAGAGTAGTTGTGTGAGCTGATCGTGATACTTTTCCTCCTCTTAGCTCCTGCTGGATCCTGAATGGTGAACACTGGATACTGGATACTAGATACTAGATACTAGAAGCTGGATGCTGGAAAGGATGGATGAGAATGGTGCTGTTGTTCTTTTGTTTGTTCGTCAGTCGGTGTCTCCTTTTCCTTTTTTTTCTTTAGGTAGTCGGCAGAAGTGGAAGTATCTAGAAAAGAAAAAGTGAACTTGTCCGGATTTCGGATTTCAGATTTCAGGACTGACGTCGATGGAGAAAGTCACAGTCAAAGAAGATGGAAGAAAATAAAGGTCGATTGTAGAATGTGGATTGTTGGTCGTCGGTCGTAGCCTTAGCCGTCGCCGTTGTCGTCGTTATTGTACACAAGGTAGAGAGTAGAGAGTAGAGAGTAGAGAGTAGACGGAAGATGTAAGGGAGAAGAGATAGTAGAGGACGAGGTTTGTTGTTGTTGGTCGGTCAAAGGGAGAGTAAACGGAGGGCACGATGTAGACTAAAGGGAAGGAAACGGAAGGAAGAAGGAGTGGCTTGGCTTGGCTTCTGTAAGGTGCGAGAGAGAAAGAGAGGGAAAGGGAGAGAAGGTATAAAACTATGCGGTACACACAATATAATATTATATAATATACATACATACATACAAAGGCTTCTTTCACCAACACGTTCCCAAAATATACTCAAATGTTCCTGTATTTATACATAAGAGAATTCCCAGTTTTCCTTTATTCTTTTCTTCCTCTTCATTCTTCATTGTACCTTCTACAGGGTTTTTATACATCCAGCATTGTAGATTGTATTATATTTTGTGTGGAGGAGAACCTCTCATATTTTCCTTTTGTCTTTCTAGCCCACAAACAATTTGAGTTAGTTTTTCCTATATGTAGAGTGTACACTATAGACTATAGACTATACATTATACATTATACACTACACACTACACATTGATCACGTATTCTGTACTCCCTGAATGCTTTAACTTTAATTTTACCTTTAATTCAGCCATTCTTCTCTTGAACATTCAACATAGCAGTCTAATCTAGTGTAGTCTAGTCGAGTCTCCTCTCCACTCCTCTATTATTTCCCATTCTAGTTGGATTCTTCACACAATGGAAATTAGACGTGGCTCATTAGTTTCCCTCTGCATCCCACCTCTCGATTCTCGATTCCCGAATCTCAACTCTCAACTCTACATTCTTCATTCTGTATTCTACATTCTAGATTCTATATTCTAGACGTTCCATGTCCCTCGTATACCGTAATACCCTACATGTAATCCCACCAAATGCAACCAAAGTTAATTCAATCCCCTTAGACCAAATATCCACAATCTACAGTCTACCAGCTACAAGTCAAATTGCTCACTTTTGAAATATCCCTTAGTCCTTTTCTCTCCCCCTTTCATTTCCCTCTGTTTCAAGTATACAAATATCTACACTCTACACTCTACACATACACCTCCAAAATCATTACTTTCACGGGAAGAGTAAAAGCTGGAACCATGAGAAACCATAAGAAAATAATAAAGCCGAGGGGATTGAAAATTGAAACGTTGCTCGTCATGCAGTAGTAAGAAAAATAATAATAATAAAATAAATAAAAATTCATTGCTCACACAGTGAATACACATTATACATTTATGTACTCTCACAATGTACAGAAAGCCAAAGGATTTCTTGATGAATTTCTTTAGGCAGCAAAAGTACGAATGAATAACTTATAAGTCATGAAACGCATGTCAAAATGTATACTTGAGAGTCAAATTTATTTAAAATTTAAGAAGGAGAAAAAATTCCGGCCTGCCTTTACTTTGTACTTTATACATTGTACATGTGTTGCTATGATTAAAATTTTGCTAATGTGATACAAGCAGAATGTATACCGTAGAAACAATTTTCCACTATGAATATTTTACCTGATTTTTGATGGTGAATGAAACGGTTTTTGTGCTTTTGTTTTTTTGTTTTTTTTTGTTTTTTTTTGCATCTGTAAACAATAAACAAGTTGCTGCTCTCAATATGAATCATGAATGTGAATATAGATAGCGTATTTATGACATGTATGTGAAAATATTTTATACATCCATAAACTAAAGGTCAAAGTTGCTCATTTAAACATGCACAATACACAATGCACAATGCACAATGTTTAGTTGGCACGCGGCACGAGGAAAAATTAAAAAATAAAGTCATCATTCTGATAATATGAGTGAAAAAACCATATTTTAATAATAAAGAGTTAAAAGTGAAACATCCTAAATTTGGTAAATGCAAAAACCAAAAACCACGTGACAGGTAACTTAGAAAAAGACGTTAGGAGAAGAATAACCTTTGCATTTTGCATATATTTTAGATTTTAGTAAGGGAAAAAATGAGATCTGAGTAAAACATGATTTTATGATTTGGAATTTGAAAAGACGGAAGTTAGAAATGGTTTTGCATTTTCCTTTTTTATTTTATTCAAGTTTCGTAAACTGTCAAGTGCAAACATGTTCAAAAACTCAAGTATATTTTTACAGCGTGTGCAGTGTACACTGTACAACGTATTCCAGGAATTTTCACAGAACAAAAATTGATATTTCTTTGTCTTTTCATTCTGTTTCTGATTCTGATTCTACATTCCACATTGTACAATATTGTACATGCTACCATTTTCCTTTCTCCTACTCTAGAATCTAGAATCTAGAATTCCTTTGGACTGTAAACTCCACTACTACTTTTTTCCTTGTTTCTCCAAGCTAAATCTCATTATTATTTTCTTTTTTCCTGTCCTAGCGTGTACTATTTAGTATGCCTCTTACAAAGTTGTTCCTTTGAAGTGTATGCAGAACGTAGACGGCGCAAGTTGAAATTCATCTGGTATCTCGTTAAAAGGGAAAGAAGCTAGGACAAAGGGAAATGAATTTCTTGTAAAAAACGTGAAACATAATATGTATGCATAATTTAATATTTAGTACAGAGAGTATGAGAAAAGGGAGCTCATCACTAAAAACTCAAAACTCGTAACTCGTAACTCATAACCCAGGGAAAAAATACTTTTTTTCAAAAAATATAATGTCAAGGTCACACTTGATAGGGAACAAAAAATGTGGACTAACTTGTGCAACTCACGAGTCAGTGACAAGCGATGCTTTATTTCCATTTACCTTTTCCGCTGTACAGTGTACACTGTACAGTGTACCTTGTATCGTACAGTTTAAGACATTTTGGGCGATACTTGAAAAATGTTGTGAAAGAAGCTCCTCCAATTAATTTACTAGTAGCTTGTGTACGTTGTACATTGTATATTGGATTTTCCATATATTTTTGTTCACATTTGCATGCTCGTGTGAACTTATTGTCCAGGAATAAAACTAGGCTACATTAAGATTCTTTGCGTGCTCTGGATATAAAATTCTAAGATTTGTCGATAAATATGAAAGCTAAAGATAAAAGTCATCATCCGTCAGTCCTAACTTTTAATTTGGCATAAATAGAAAGGAGAAAGGAGAAAATAGAAACTATTGAGGATTGAAAATTGGGAGGAGCGGTAAAAAAATGACATTTTACTTTTTGCACAAGGAATGTGAGAAACAGTACCTGTGTAAAGTATAAAATGTAGACGTTTTAGCCGGATTTCAAATTGAAATTTGGAGTCAAGCTTCAAGTTCATTTATTCCCCTGTGAAAAATATGCTACATACAAAATACTACATACTACATACATGATGTATGATGTCTACTGTATATTATTGTTTGTTACATGTTGTATTTGGCGTTGAAGAGTTTAGAGTTTACATCACGCTTGACGCCGTATTTTATATTATGAAAAACAAGGAAAGGGATATAAAGTATTTACCTTTACGCCTATAATATATATTTAAACGGGTGAGAAAATCAGTGCTGAGTCTACATATATGATGTGAAATATGAGGATAGAGAATACCAGCATCTAGCATCTAGCATGCAGCAGCCAGGATCCAGCAGTGATGGAAAAATTCAAGCAATGATGATGAGAATGGGAAAATGTAAAAGAAAAATAGTGGAGGAGAAGAAAAGTGAGTGAAAATTCAATTACTGATCCATATATCGACTTGTTCTTCTTCCACTCGAGAATCTAGAAGCTAGGATCTAGATTCTATTTTCTGCTTTCTACACTTTAGACTTTAGACTGGTTGTGGGAGAAAAAAAGAAGAAGAAGCAGGAATCAGCGTACCTGATATTTGAGACGCACAGGAAAAATTGTTAATATAGACGCAGTAAAAAAAGATGGTTGCTCAACTGGTGTATTTGTGCTTTTTTCCTTCCTTCTCTTACCATTTAGCATTTAGTACCTGCACACTCTGGACTCTGCACTCTGTACTCTGCGTTCATGAGTAAATCCAATTCCAATCCGTTTATGCATTACATTTCAAAAGTACAATGTATAATATTCATCGGCATCCATGGATAAATAAATAAATACTTGAGTTATTTTTCCAGACGCTATAATCCACAATCTACAATTTGAGAATGGTGTGAATAAACAATAATAATAATAATAATCTACACTTGAAAAATGAACCTGGGTTTTCCCTTGATAATCTAAAATCTAGAATCTAGAATCTAGAAAAAACAAACAAACCAATGAAATCCTCCCTCGTGTGTTTTAAACACGGACAAAAAGCAAAAAGGTAGACAGTAGATAAGTTGAGACGAGAAATACAGATACTTTATGAAAAACAAGGCGAATCTAAAAGTTTGGCTTCCTTTCATTTGCATCCTTGTTTAAAGGGCTAATGGATAATGGATAACGGATAATAGATGGATAATGCATGGAGCATGGGTTATGGATTATAGGAAAAATTCTCCCGTGGAGAAAATGTGATTTAAATTCCAATGCAGTTATCAGTTATCACGTGTTTCCTCCCCATGTACTATTTTCCTATGTACCATACTTTGTAGTTTGTGCTTTGTACGTGCTTGAACGACGAAATTCACACAGTGTATTAAATACATGTATCGTATCTCCAATCCATCTCCAATCTATCTTGAATATTCAATACAAGTGTTGAACAAACGTGTATTGATGTATTGATGTGTTATGTGCTGGATCCTGTTGAGTTTTTAATGGTATTTTTCTGATCAAATTGCTTTACTTTAAAAGTTTTTTACATTTTTGTCACAGAGTATAATATATATAATAATATATAATACAAAATGTATTGTAATAATGGTAGAGAATGGAAGGAGAATAGATCTCTAGTTTTCATATAGGAGCAAATATCAAATGTACAATGTACAATGCACAATATACATAAGATACAAAATCCAAAATCCAAACCATACAAGAGTTACTACAAGTAAAACGTAAAGCGTAGATAGTAGGTACATAATGAAGGGCCATTGATCTGTAGTGTGTAGCGAATATTTTTAGACAAACTTGTTGCTTCTTTCTCCCATCACAAAACTTTCTCTTAACCTTTTTCTTCCTTTTCTCTCTTTCTCTCCCTCCCTCTCCCTCCTCTCTCTCTTGTGCATGCATCCTTTATCCTGTATTCTATATAATGTATAGCAAATACTTGGGAATATTACATACATTGTACATGTGATATAGTTATCCGAGTGCCTAGATTTTTATTCCATCGTGAAAATCAATTTGCATTCTTTATTCTTCTGAGCTTTCATGTCTTTGTGAATATTTTGCATATCCATTCCCAACAGTTACGAGATAGTCCTTATAACTTATAAAATAAACTAATACTTGTACACTGTGCACATTTCAGCAGAATATGCATAATATAATACATGTCTAGTGTCTAATGTCTAATGTACCGCATTGGAAAGTGAATGCATCAATTGTTCATCTTCATCTCTCCCCCTTTTCTCTCTCATCTTTGCTGTCAATCTTTTAATTCAGAGTCCAAGACAAGGAAAATCTTTCAGCTTCCATGGCTTTACCTCTCGTTTCTCTAGTCTCCATTCTTCATTCTTCATTCTCCATTTTCCATGCTTCATTCTTCATGTATCAAAAAACACAAAAGATACAAAGCAGGAGAGCTGAGAGCGAAAATTCATTTGAATCAAACTCAAACTCGCATGTTATCTTTTGTTTTTTAACCATGGCAGAATTAAACCTGGGAAATCTCTGGATTCTAGATTCTAGATTCTAAATTCTGGATTCTTTAGATGCTTTAGATTCCGTAGACCTAAAATTCTTAACTCGAAAATATTCTAATCCCATCTCTGTTCAAAACTTTTTTATGTACATTGTGCATTGTATATTGTACATTTTACATTGTATACATTAATATCCGCGTAGTTTAGTTTATTCATTTACAGTTGAAAACGTGGATCGTGGATCGAGAAGCGAGGAGCTAATACTACAAAGTACATACATGAAATGTTATAATATTTGGAATTATTATTAAGTTTGACATTGACGTGCTACATACTACATAGACCATTTTCAATAATGCGCAGTCTTTTTTCCTACTCCGGAAGATAAAGAAGAAGAATGAGATTTGAGATTCGAGTGTAATGTGTAAAATGCGGATTGGTAATTTGAAGGAGCTGACCTTGTGCTCCTTTCTTGAAATTCCTAATCCCAAATTCCAAATTCCAGATTCCTTCTATCCATCGGAAATGTTGTGTAAAATGAAAGGGAAATTTTTGGGAAGCGGATTTGAATATTTTGAATGAATGAGGAATTAGTTGGAATAGGAATAGGCTGCAAGTTCATCATCCTGACACATTGAAATGGGAAATGGGAAATATGAATACGGATATCTACGACCTATCTGAAATCTGCATGGCAGGACATGGTCCGCGTTTAGACCAAGAAACCGACAAAGAAACAGCAGAGAAAAGACAGAATAGACAGATTTATTTTCTAGAGGAGATAAAGCGAGGAAGGAAGGAAGGACGGAAGAAGGAAGGAAAATCGTTAGTTCCTACGTCATCATCTTTATGCTTTATGCTTTATGCTCTACACTCTACATATGTTATAGAAAGGAGCAAAGGAGCGAAGGATCGGAGGATCGGAGAATCGGAGGATAGGAAGAAAGTCAAGAAACCCTGGAGAACCTTTGGGAGAAGAAGATTATTGGAGTGATTGGACTTGAAGATTGACTTTCTTCCTCTCTTTACCAAGTTTGTATTCCCAGTTCCCAGTTTGAAGTTAGTTTCATCTCCATCTTCATCATCATCATGATGGAGAAGAATCCGGAATCCGGATTTTTTCTGCGACTCTCATTGACTGATGATGATTTCTGCTTTCTACTTTCTACTATCTAGTTTCTACTAGTTCCAAAGTTCCTTTCTCCGTTCTCTCTATTCTCCATTGCCCACAATTCTTCCTCCTGCTCCTCTATTACAAATCTGATGGGTTAATATGACTTCTTGAACCTGCAAAATTCATCCAAAGTCAATATTATGTACCACACATCATACATCATATATCATACAGGATGGAAAGAGGACGAAAAGGAAGAAGGAACAAGAATGACGACTTGTTGAGTGAGCAAGTGAGCTTTGAGTATTGAGCATTGAGTATGCATTGTACACTGTGTTCTATACGTATAAGAAGGAGACGAGGAGGAATAGAAAAAGAAAAATATGATGAATGAGACCATTGAGATGATCAAGTATGTATCAGTCAAAAGTAGAAAGGATTTACTATATAATATTTATATGTACTATGTACCATATGCGTCTATATTCTGTATAACGTTCAACTCCATGTAGATACGTATCCATTCCGCCTTCCTCGTTATATCACTAAAGACTCACACATCCTTCATCCTTCATTGTGTATGTGCATGAGAATATGAGTAAAAGTAAAAATGAGAGAAATCTCATTGATTCATCCTCTCTCTTTCTCTCTCTCTCTCTCTCTCTTTGGCAGTTTCTTCACCTTGTGCATTGTGCATTGTGCACTGTATCTAGGACCTAGTATCTACACTACTGCTTTTCTACTTTTACCTTTTACCCTGCCAGATCACAGATCCCACCACCTTGGAAACTGGAAACCAAACTCGAAGAACTAATCGTAAGATTGAGAATTGAGAAGAGACCAATTCAAGTCAGACTAGAGACTAGAGACTAGAGCAAGCAGACGGATCTCATTTCACTCATATGTATTATATGCACATTATATATATGTCCATGGTTTTCGAAAGGGTAGAAAGTAGTAAAAACTACTTTTTTCACACAAACACTGAAATCTGAGTACCTCCTAACTCCTAACGGCTGATGGAATAAGAATCAGAATCAGAATCAAAATGAGAAAACAAGGATTGAGAATTGAGACGACGACGAGCGTCATTCCACACATAAATAATATTTACGCACTTATCCCGATTCTTGAAACCTTTTCCAACTACGGATTTTGGCTTTACTACTCGCAGAAATCACGGTGGTCCGATTGAAGATTGAAGATTGAAGCACATGAGCCGGACCTACAACGAGCTTATTTAAACCTCGACTAGAGACTAGAGATTAATTACAACTTACGACTCGAAAATAACAGGAAAAGTCTAACATCTGCGACTCATTTTTCTCCTTTAGTCATTCTATTCTGGTCTGATATGATCTGACGAGTTGTGCGTACGGGATGAGAAAGTGTATTTATAAAGCATCAAAAAATTAAAGAGGTAGGGGGAAAAGTTGAAAAGATCAACAGGATTTTTTGGTGCAAATGAAAATCATGTTTTCTTCCTTACCCTTTAAATGTAATCATCTCATAACTCATAAGCTGTGGGATTTCTTGCTGGTAACATCCACGCTGCTCCACTCGGCACTCGACATTCGATACTATGTATGTACTTTTTTACTTTGTTCGGTAACCAAATTTTATTTTTAGTAATGGTTTTGATTAACGAGTAATTTTAGATGTTTATCTATTTTTTTGGTACCGATAATTGACAAGAGTCACCAAATGGAATGGCGTCATGATTTTATTCAAAAGATCCACAATCCAAATCTTTTTTTAGGATAAGTTTTGATTTCTGATCCATTTCTTGGGAGAATTATGAGATATCATTGAGAATTCAGAAGTTTTGACGTCATCAGTCATCGTCAAGGCTACAAAAACATAATCTTACATCTAATCATAAAGTCACCTTCAACCGAATCTAAAGTCTACACAATACACAATACTGTCAGTAGAACCAGGAAAAAATGCAAATGCCATATGCGTATTTTTGTATTGTACATTGTATATTGTATTGAAAGGTAGAATCTAGGGTTTCTACTTTCCTTTGCACAGAATCTGAAGATTCTGTGCAGATTTAGATATAAAATAA
>JAQGBH010005092.1:0-15116 GCA_034698265.1 Sminthurinus aureus
ATTGCACGCAATTCCATTATTTTCCGCTTGTACTCTAAAACCAAGTCACAAGGTCATGCAAAGTGGTCATTTTACCCCGAAAAAGTTAACCTTTTCCGTTAGCGTGCTATGAAAAAAGGGCATGCATTCCTTTGACTATCTTTTTCTACCGTCAATTTGTAGTCTGTGCAGAGAGTCAAAGTCTAAGCGAAAGCTGGAGAAAGAAAAGAAACGAGCAGAAAAGAGAGTGAATACAAGTAATGTGAAAAAATCACAGGTCCCTTTAGTTAAGATTTCAACCATTTCTGCTCGGCAAACGCATTAGACTTTTTGTGTTTCGTTGCCATATGACCCCAATTTAATTTTCCTGAATTCTCAACATATATTTTGCAGATGTGCAAACTATTTTTACTGTCGATGATTGAAGGGATCAAAATACTGAAAATCGTTACTAAATTCAGACTGAGGACGTCGAGAGAATCATTTTGAGTAGTCACACTACAATAATTAGAATGTAATTAAATTGGCTACATTTTAGTTCAAATAAAATTAAAAGTTTTTGGATTATGGCAGCCAAACTACAAACGTAAGTTTGTACCCTCAAAACCAAAAGCATTTTGTTTCTTATGTAAAAAGATACTTTTCCTCAAAAAATTAGAAAAATCGTTAGACCAGAACAATGTTCAAAAAATTATTAAAGCCCAAGAAATGGCCCGGAATCCACAGAAGCCACAGAAATAGAAAAGTTTCAAATTTTATGAATTCAGGTGGTGGGGTTTGGATCAAAGTTTTTTTGTACCGAAAATCAAGTTCGTAACTTTTTTGGATCAATCACGATCCAAAATTTCTCTTTTTTGCAGTTTTGTGATGAAAATTGTCTATTTTCTGATTTTGTGGGAAACGTGCCAGTTTGATTGGGGTATGTCCAACGTAAAAGTTGTTGATCGTGGACTCAAAATACTAATTCCTTTTTGTTTCTCTCAAAAATGTTGATATTTGGATGAGAAATGAACAACAATGTTTTTGAGAGTTCAAGCAAACACAGACATTAGTTACTTTAATTTGTTGCTATGGTTTTTCGTAACCAAAGAAAAAAGGACTTGCAGAAGAAAGACAAAAGACACGCACATTTGATGCGAAAAAATAGATACCTGAGCATTTTTCCTCAACTGGATTTTCCACAAATAAGACGGATTGTAGTCAGCAGTTCCCGCAAAAACGGCACTCTCCAGCACATTTAAATTGAGAGTCTCCGCTTGATCTTGATCTTGATTTTTCTGACGAATGATGAAGCGTTTGCCCACATTTAAAGATACAATTTTCCAGTCACATCCAGTAGTAGAATTCGTTAGAGATTTTCTCCTCGTGCTCACAGAATATCCGCCCGCTTTCAGCTCTTCATCTCTGTCCACAAACAAGCACAAATTGCTTTGCAAGTTCCGGATGGAAATCTTTTGTTTGAATACCAAATTTTGGACCATTTGTGGGAATTTGGACTGGAGCTCATTTTCAAACTCGGTTTTGGCCAAGTACGCCAAATTAAGATATTTTGGGTCATCCAAAAGTGATTTTGTGGAATTTAAAGAGTTGCTGTGAAAGAGGTCAATGATAGCGGTCAAACCGGATTTGTATTGACCTTTTTTGGCGGATTGGAACAAATCAATGATTTTTTGATAGTTGAGAATATTTCCATCAAACATTCTGTCAATAATTTCCGTCATTGATGAATCAAGTACATTCATTTTAGAGAGATCGTCCAGGAGAATTTTGACAAGCTCCAGCTCATTTTTTGCATAAGACTGGAGAAGTTGCTCCACTTTTGTCTTCCGTTTCGTTTCTTTTGTATTATCTTGATATTCTTGCAGAGCTACAGTTATGTTGGCTAAACGTCCAAAGTAAAGTTGAACATTTTCCAGATTTTGGCTCCTGAGGTCTTTTGCCAACGTGTCAATTCTGTAGCCAAAGTCTTGGAGTTCTGTTTGAAAATGTGTGGATAATTCCAGAATGGATGCTGCCGTCTCATTATACGACTCTGAATTTACTGTTTTGCTCTTGAGGGACAAAATTTGGTCCTGGAGTCTCCGAATCAGTTCTGTGTTGGTCTGGACAGCGACGTCAGAATTCGGGGGTCTTGTAAAGACCCCTAAAGTTGTAGTATTTTGACCACTAACACTGGATCCGGATCCGGATGGTGGTGGACTTTGAAATGAATTTCGAATCCTTTGGACTCGGTCTAGTCTTGTCTTCATCTCTTCCAGAGTACGGTTGAGAGCTAAGTCACGGTCCTTCAAGACCGATTTCAATTCCTCCAAGACCCGTCTCACAATCCTGGATTCAAGAGCTTCCTGTTCTGGGGACACTGTTGTGCTTGTTGTTGTCGTTGTCACTGTCATTGTTGTTGGTGTTTGTGGTGAAACCATGTCTGGTCTTGGATCTTCGTAATCCCCATAATAAGGTTCGTTACTCTCTTGGGCTTGAATAAAAACAAGAAATATTTACTTTTACATTTTCAATTCGTCAAAAAAGAATTATTTGCTAATAAAATTTACATTAGTCTTTTTGTATTTTTTGTTTCTATTTCTCACCTTTTCCAACCACCGACAGAGTAAAAATAGCTGCCAAGCATATCCATGGGGCAGTTTGAAATTTTAGCGAGAGTAAAGCCATCTCAAAACAGGAGACACAAAGATTGGAAACACAAACGACAATTTATTGGCGAACAGACTTCTATAATGTGAGACAAAAAAGTGATGGAATCTGCTGAAAATGAGCTTATTCAAAATACTTGAATGTCTCTCTTTTTTTCTATTTCTCAGTAAGACTAAGACAACAAGTTTTATCTAGAAACTTGAAACGTGCAGACATGATGTGGATTGCCTTGTAATTTATGCTGTCTTTCCTCCGTACACTCCAACATTTTTCATCTCTGTTTGTTGTTTGTTCTTTCAGCCTTGACTCGAGTCTCAAGTCTCGAGTCTCTGGACAATGGACAGAGAATTCTCAGTAACTCTCAAACCGGTCTTTTTTATCTATGGAGCTAGATTTCTATGGATTTCTAGATGTTGAATAATATCAATGTAATAAATTCGCTCTGGCTTTTTCTCTGTAGGTGATCATATCAGCATCATCAGCATTACATAAATGATGAATAGCGATCACATCTTTTAATTGTATACAATTGCTTCATCCACATCACGTTGACTTTTGATTTTTGATCCATTCAAACTGAAACTCCAAATCTTTTATTTTCATCTTCTCTCTTCTATTCAATCCAGCCACAACTTTTGTCTACATTATATAACTCAACTAAATTCACTTCTGTGTGATACTAGAAAAGGACTCGTGCATAATTATTAATAATAATAAATTTCGTATCAAGTATCAAGTGAGCACAAGTTAAAAACAGAATAAAACATATTCTTGAAACAAGAAACTAATTTGCATAATATATTTTGTGAAGCAACTTGTTTCGCATTATCTTTTGTCTTTTGTATTTGCCGCTCCTCTAGGTTTTGGCCAACTTACAATGGAAGTTATTTTGAGATCAAAAGTGAAGCTCCTTCCGTTGCCACGCTCAAAAATACCGTGGATAAAAACACTCCCGTTAATTGACAATCCGAGGGAAAATGGTCATCTTGTGGCCAAAACGATGATTCTGACTGATAAAAATGAGTTGAGGTATTTTGAACTGGAACTGGAAGAGGAAGAGGACAAGAAAAATGGTGAGAGTGGAGAGACGACGCCAAAATTAAAAGTGGGAAAAGAGTGGACTCATTCCTTCGAAAATTCAAATGGAACTGACGAATCCGTTGACGTTCTTTGGGTTGATCCAGAAACACCAGATGAAGAAATGCTCGTCATCACTAAAGAGTCAAGTGGACTGGGATTTTACTCATCTGCAGCCACTCTAGATAAAAAAGGGACGGATATCCGTTTCTTCAGCGTGTATGAGGATGGGCGCGGAAAATTTGCGGAGCGTTTTGCCATGGGAAACATTTGGTGTGGTGTAGATGAAGGCGAGAATAAATGTGCTCACAGTCCGCCGAGACTCGGTGCGGTTTTCCACGATCCAAAAGGTAACTCCACTTCTTTCTACTTTCTCCAAAAATACTCTATTTTAAACGCCCAGTCTGGAAAAGACCGCGAGGGAGACGACATTTTGTTTCCTCTGGAGAAAATCCCAATTGAAATTCCAGCGGAAGTTGAAGGAGCCCTGGAGAAAATCTGGGTAATTCCAATGCCCTCTGCATCGTCTTCTTCATCTCAAGATAAAAATAAAAATGATGTCATCATATTTCAAAAAGAAGCTCGTCTCGTCCTCTTCCAACTGAATGAATCCAGTCAACTCGTCAAACTCGGGGATTTAAAACTGCCGACCGGATTTTCCGAGGGTGCGGATGAAATGCTCGTCCAATCTCTGAGTCTCTTTGAGTCTGAATCCTTCAGCCTCGCTGTCACTTTTAAATCAATCACAGTCATTTTTTCCCTGGATCAAGAGACTCAAATGTTTCGTCGTTCTTCCTTCTTCTACTTTGAGAAAGGCCAAACGCCCTTGTTTTTTAATGGCCAAAACGGGGAGCGACTGAGAAAAACGCCCAAAGATGGAAAAGAAAAAGAAAACCAAGGCTTGTTCTTTTTATTGGATGGACCACGCAGTCTTGGATATTCAAGTAATTCTCTCGACTTCCGTCCCATTCCGCCGACAACTTTGGCTGTCAAAATGAATCCTCCGCATCTCAAAGTCATAGCAACCACTCCGTCGACACCGTCTAACAATTTGACTACAAATCCGACTCAGATTCTCTTTTTTGAAGACAATGGCGCCATTTTCGCTGCTCCATTAAAATCTGCAAAAATCCCGGATGGAGAAACATGGTGGTCTGAAAATCGGGCGGTTGACGTGAACTGGGAAATCGGAATGGATGATAAACCCAGTGATTGCTTTGATGGTGATTGTTTGTCTAACCTAAAGTCGCCTAATTCGTCGTCTCCGTTGACTTTTGCTGCTGAAAATGAAACTTCATCTGCTGAAAATATCCGGAAAAATCTGTGGGACAAATCCATTTTAGATTTGATACATGTAAAACAATTGGCCGAGTCCACGGCGCTTCCCACCGGCCAAATTCAGTTCAATCTGCAGTTTATTCCCCTCATCGGATTTTCCATGTCTTACACCTCCAACTCGGACTCTGAATCCTCCGAATCTCTTCTGGGTCACAAAGATTGGCAGATCTCAGATCATCCGTTTGTAGTTCGAGTGAGACCAAGTGTATTTGAGAAGCTGGACAAATTTTATCTCATCCTCCAGTCTCAACCACATCCACTGACAATGACAACAACAACAATAATGCAAAACAGTACAGGAAATCCACTAATGGAATTCACAGCATCAACAGCACCTCAATACAACAAAATCTTCTACCATTTTTCATCCAACGAGACATCAAATTCAGCATCAACATCAATAGGAAAAAACTACTGGGAATTTGAATCAAAGGGAGCAACTGCATTTTTCGGACAGCTGCCGAATTCTCCAACGGACTCTAACGCACTCCGATTTCAATATGAAGCCCGGATGAAAAATTGGGAAGGTGGTTCTTTGGATTCAAAATTCCCAATAGAATGGCATCTTACTCGATTTGAAAATCATGCCACGGGCCAAACATTTGAATACAAATATCACCCTTTTAATCCAAAGCCAAAAAACGGATTCGGTTTAAATTCCGACCCCAAGTGGAATCAAATTGAGCCTCGGGCTCTTTTTATATCCAACGTTACGTCAATTTCCTATAAAAATCAAAATTTTGATTCCAACAAACTTCAAGTACAATTCCAGTACAAAGAGACAGAAACAAGTGACACGAATCAGAGTCAACTCCTTCTCGATGGCTACTCAATGAAAACGGAGAGTTATCAACAAATTGTAAATTTTCAATACGACACAAAACCAAATGCTACACCTAAAATGTTAACCGGGATTCGACAGCAGTTTGGCGGCTCGTGGAAAGAAATGCTCCAGTTTTCCTACTCCAAACATTCGGGTGCGGATGTTCCATTTCGTCCATTTGACACAGTCACAGATTTGTCAAATTCAGTTCCAGCTCAAAACCAAAACCAAAACCAACAAATGACAAATCTTCTCTCCGTCGTAGAATTTCCCACTTTAAAAACCAAAGTCCAGTTCAGCTTCACTCAGCCCAAAGCCTCGCAACTTCCCTGTCGACCGGAAACCACGATCAATGTCAAAAATCCAGACCAAGCGGTTGCAGCTCACGGTTTTGGTTTCTCCGTGTTGGCCGTAGACAACTTTCTCCACTTTTACAAGCACACGGACGGATCAGTTCAAACCGTGAAATTCACAGAAATAGATGAGATTGAGAATATTGAAAAAGTGAAAGTTGTACTAAATTCCTCTTGTGCTTTTCTCCAGCTGACGGAAAAAAGTCAAGTGAAAGTTCAAGCGTATTGTTTCACCTCAAATTCGGTTGGACAGGATTTAAATTGGCAAAAAGTGGCTCAAGAAATATTTCTCCAGTCGAGCTCAAGTTCCACCAGAATTTCCGTTATTTTGAGCCACGATGGAACAATTTTTAATGTTGATGAAGATGAGTCCAAGAATGAAAATAAAATTTGGATTTATGATTGGAAGGAAATTCCAGAATCAGAATCTCCAGACAAAAACCCAAATCCAAACACAAGTCCAGGTTCAAGTTCAAACAGACCACCCAAGTTTCACTGGAAATCCTCATCAATTTCAACAAGTCGACCACCCAGAGCGTTACAACTGCAGGGAAATTTTCTCTCTTGGATGGAAATTGGGGCTGACAAAAACAGCACAGAAATCAAATATCTTCTGTATCGAGAGAAAGAAGGATGGAATTCGGCAAGTATTTACGACGGCTTCAAGTTGGGCCAAGTTAGAGAAGATTGTTTCACTCTTTTCTCCAGATTATTTGGCCTCAAGAGGAAAGACCTGGACAATATTTACGAGTTTTTCCATCCAGCGCGACCGCCAGTGGACACGAATGTGATTGCTGTGCCCAGCTGCCGACTCAAATCGGATGGCCAAACCATTGAAACTGTGGTAGATCTCCTTGTTTTGGATGAGCAAGAGAATGTCAAATCCAAGCAAACCTTTTACGTCCAACAGGACGATATTCAGAAAGGAATCAACTTGTCAAATTATATTGTCGTCGTCGCACCACAAAATACCATTTGGATTGGAGACAAATCTAAAATTTCCTGGGATGTCAAATCGAGTCAGTGGAAGCTGCTGGAAGAAAATCTGGGTGGTCCAAACTCGGATATGGTTGACTTGAAGCTGAATGAAAATGGGCTAAAACTGCAGAAATCGGGGAGAGAAGACACATTTAAAATCAAAGTGGGTGGTCTAATTGTAAAAGACCTTGGAGTCAAGAATTCTACACAAGTCATCAACTTTTTCCCCGAGTACATGGCGACTCTTTCTGGAGGCGGAAACAACAGCGAATTTAATCTACTGGAGTTCACATCAAGCGACAAATCCGCTGTCAAGGAAACTCGGATTGAAGGAGAAAATATTCTGCGAGGGCTAACTTCACCACAAATTCTTACCACTTTAATTAAAGACCCTCAACACCACGCAAATTCCAATTCCAGTTTGGATTCAAAGTCTTCATCCAGTCAACTCCATTTGAGAACAATGGCCTTTAATCCACAACTAATCTTGACCCTGGTCACAATTGAAGGAGGAAAATATTTAAAAAGAAAGACCGGCTACGATTATTTGGACACGCGAATCCTCGCCAATAGGCGATTGATTTTTGGTAAAAAAAAAGTCATTCCAGGAGCTCAACCGAATGTAAGTGGCTGGATGGAATATCAAGACAGTTTCCATGGCAACCCAAAGATTTATGACAATCGAGGCAATTTTATTGGACGGATGCAGCAGCGGGACGACTCGGTAGGAAAATATTTCTTTCTTTCTTTAAGTTGCAAAAACTTGAAACTTTGAACTTTGTTTTTACTAAATCACAAATGTTTTACTTAACAGGGAAATAAAGAAACGTCATCCGACGATCGTTACAGTTTTTTGGATGTGACGGAAACACAGAAAATCCTTGATTTGCATCCGTACCTCGCCAGTGAATGTCAAGTTGGCTACTACGGATTCCAGGAGTACGAGAAAAAGAGCGCTGCAGAGGACTGTCCGGAGTGGGAATTTCAAGAAGAGAATGTCATTTCAAGTGATTTTTCACTGACCGGAAGGAGATTTCTTCGCGTCAAGCACTCAGCGCAGCCGTTGTCAACCAGTTTTTTCGTGGATCCAGAAATTGGGGAAGACTACACTGTTTCAGCGTGGGTGCGAAGTGGGGCGATAAAACTGGAGGACACAATCAGTCCGATTCTCAAGGCAAAAATCCAGGGACTGGATCAGTTGACGTGGCTGAGTAAAATTCTGCTGGAGGAGGATGGGTGGTTTCTCCTTCAAATCAACATCCTCTCTCACGAACTCGACGCTTATAAAAAGTCCCTCTATTCTGACAGCAATAGAACCAACAGCAGCGGTCTGAAAATTGGTCCAGAACTAAGAGTGTCCATCACAATTTCTGGACAAAAGGTGTCAAATGTGGATTATGATGTGGATGTGGATCACGTTCTTTACGCGCCCTCTGGTTGGAACTCCGAGATCACAGTTTTTGACCCCTCCACCCTCCGGGTCACAGAACGAATCCTTGGGCGAAATGGGCTCCTCTCTCACAACAAATTTGACACCTTTGAAAAACCCCTGGCTCAAATAAATAGTGAAGGAAGTGTGATGCACCATGAAATCAGGGCTTCGTCATTTCAGGGCAGCATCAACACGGAAGGTCTCGTGGCAACCGCCAGATTTGAAGTCCTAGGCGCCGCAGGATGGTATGAATCTTGCGACCCCTCGCTAAAACAATCTCTAGCCCTCTCAAATCCTAAAGCGTGGAGACTGTCTCCCGGTTTTGCTCATCACGTTGGGTGGTCCAATACTACAAATAGCGACAACAGTGAAAGTAGTCTTTTGTTTAAAATCAGGGATCAAGAGTCCTTCCTTTTCCGTTTCACCTATGACATTGACGTCCTATCCTTTGCAAATTTGTCCAAACCCGGCATTCTCCTCCACTACAAAAATCTCGAGATTCTGTCCATTGAAAAAAACCCAAGTCAAAACAACATTGTCAAGCTTAAATTTAATCAAACTCTTTTTTCTACTGTTGGCGGTGCATTTGAATTTGAAATCCCTCCGATAAGTTCAATTTCCTTCGGAATGTTGATGAACGATCGCGTGCTCGTCTGGATCGGAGAAGAGTTGAAATTGGACGCCAAGTTCTCACCTGAAGCAGCTCTCAAGATTACTGAAAGGAACTGGAACAATTTCCTGGCTATCGAAGCCCGAGGTTCCGTTTCCTTCGGCGACATTCTCATCCTGCCGAATCCAAAACTGACAATTTCCTACAGCAACATTCTGGCGGAAAAGATTCAGGAAATTGAGGTCGTGTCAAAGAGTCAAATCCGAGTGAGTCAAATAATTTATGATGATCTTGGCCGAAGTCAGGCGGTGACCAAACCAACGGTCATAAGTGTCAACACAACGGAACCAATGCTCTCTTTCCGAAGTGACTTTGTCACTCGTTTTCACCAGGAAGGAAATCAGACGCGGATGGACGGAGATGTAAATCTTTTGAATCCGGAAGATGGCGGAGTTCCCTTCACAATGGTAAAATATGAACCCGGGTCTTTCGTTGAAATTGTGAGTGAAGAAGGAAGACCCGGTGCGGATTTTTCGATTGGCGGGAGATTTCAAAAAATCTATTCCAGTGACAATTCTCATCCATTCATCCGAATTCTGTATCCTGAGAGTGGCGGTTTTCAATACCGAGTTTCAAAAACCCAGAATTCTCAGAGTTTTTACGAGGAAGTCACCGTCTACACGAAAGAGTTGGACGGGAGTGAAAGAACACACGCTTCAGCTGTTATTACTCAAACGGGGAAAAATCTACTGGCGACTTATGACTACGACAATCGGGGCAATCTGATCGCCTCCCACTCGCCCGAATTTCATACCCAGTTCAAAACCATATTAAAAGGAGACTCGTGGAAAAACCTAAAACAGACCACCAGTGTCAAATCAACGTCCAATGCCAGTCCGAATCCGAGTTCAAATGACCCGGGAATTCTTGCCACTTTCTACAAATATGACGACCGTGGTCGACTGGTCGAAAAATCCAGTCCGGATCTGGGCATCGTCAACATGATTTATGAAGGCACCTCTGACAAATTCAAGTACGCCATTCACCGCACAAGGGAAACCCCTGGGCATGTTGACACCATCATGTACTACGAGTATGAAAATGAGAGCGGAAGTCTGAGTGCAGTTGGAATTTTGAAAGGATTCGACCCCAAAATATCACCAGATCAAGTAATCACTTCAAAATTATCTACATCTCTAACTAAGATCCCCAGGCGAGTAGTAAAGGCAAAGGAAAATAGTGAATTGGCCAACATCTTCTTCAAAACGGACCTCATCGTCTCCAGCTTCGGAGACAATTACAACCACAGCAACGGAAATTCAACATCAAGAGCAGCGGTTTTTGACGACTACATTGAACTGCTGGATACAAAAATTAACACAATGAACGTAGAAACTCGAACAGCTCTTTTCCCCACAAAACCCGGAATTCCAGCTCTTCTCGTCCCTACAAGTTTCCAGTACAACGCACAGGCCGATAACCTTCTCCGCATCAGTCTGCCGTTCCAGGACTACGGAATTCTCTATCGATATGACCAACTGGGTCAACTTTCTACTATCTCAATAACCGCTCCCAAATCCGTCACCGCGGGTGGTCTCTTCCCCGGAGTCTTTGACATTGCAAACTACGAGTACAACGGAAGTGGAGCTGTCGTTCGAGAACGTCTTCATGGATTCAACAAAAAAGACACTTTGGATACACAATTTTCCTATAATTCACCCGGCTATCCGACAGAGAGGAAAAATCAATTTATACAGGAGTCTTTGACGTATGAAGATGACGGATATGGAGACAAAAGTACTGGTGTACCATCGTCGGTAATGTCGACTTTATCCACACGGTTTTGGGAGAATCCCGAAGGAAAATTCTATTCGGATGCCTCGGATTTTATCCAGTCAGCAGTTTCGCCTCAAATCGCCGCGCTGTGCTACTCAAAACTTGTAGAATTCGGCTACATCAAAGAGGAGAAAGTGGTCAAAATGCTCCATCCAAAAATGGACACTCGATTTCCGCTTGTTTGCACATCCGGTATTTCCGGTGAGCAGATTCAAAAAATATTCACTCAAAAAGTCCTCAAGACCAGTTCACTTCAGTCCAGTTTCAAATATCAATACGGAGCTCATCGAGATTTGGTCAAAGTCAAGTTTATCGTGAAGGACAGTGGCAAAAACGGAAATGAAAATGAAAACCAACTGTTCTGCTCCAAACCGCTTACAACTGAAAACTTCCTGGAGCAAAGTCAACTTGTGTTAAAGTCGCCTGAAAAAGATAAAGCTGGAATGAAAGTTATTTGGGAGAAACTTGTGCAGTCTGGTTTCCTCGTGAGAGCTGCTGAAAATGGGCTTTTCTCTCAAATTCACTGGAAGCCTGGAAAATCCTTCTTCAATCCGTCTCTACTACAAACAATGTTGAAAGACAAAGGATTGAATGTCAAAGCCGTCAATTTAATGATGCAGCATCTAGCGTCGACGGTTGGTATCAAAATAATCCAGAATGAAAGCAACAACGACCTGAAAAACGTACTCAAAATGTGGCAACCCGCCGTTCAAGGGATAGAACAAAAAGCCGAGGCCCTGCTAAAAAATTTGAGAGACGACGGATTTTTTTCAAACTCACAAAATGTTCTTCAAGTGAGTCCAACTGTTTTTCATTCCCAGTTTTTGGCTGCCTTTGACTCCGACTCTAGTCCAAATGCGACGGTGAAAGGCGTCGTGTACAAGACATTGTTGTCCTACTTCAACTGTGCTGTCGGCTCATCCCCACTGGACAAAGAAATCTTGGAAACGGACATGAACGGAAACTTCAAATTGTTCTACAACGGACTGCAACGAGTTGAACTTGACTACCTTGAAGGAACAAATCGCATCAAGTCCATCAAAACAGCGACGAGTACACAACGGCCAAAAGAGTACAAAATCACACACGATCCCTTTGGCAACTTGAATTCGGCTCCTCATCACCAAATTGAGAAAATTGTCTACGACGAGATAACTGCAAAGCCAATTTTGATGCAACTGACGAACGGCAGAACTCTGAAATATCGCTACGATCATCGAGGAGAGCGAGTGACAAAAGAAGTTTTCGGACAAAGTGGTGCCCTCTTGAGAAAAATCAAATACCTAAGTCGTGATGAACATGGACGGAGTTTGCTGGAAGAAGAATTCCACTTTGTGTCTCCAGACATCCCGCCCAAACGAAGAACAACTTTGTACATCTACAATCCGGACAGTACGAAAGGTCTTGTCGGATTTATCCGAAGCGGGAAACTTTATAATGTCTTCACCGACAATATTAACTCGGTTCGGCTGGTGATGCTGGATGGTCACGTGGTTGGGGCGTGGGATTATTCTCCCTATGGAACCACGATTAATGAGTACATTCAACATGAAGACGCCTCAATTCCCTACAGATTCTCAGGCCAAGAATTTGACGAAGAGACGGGGCTGTACAACTTCCACGCTCGAATGTATGACCCGTTCCTCGGGCGCTTCTATCAAATTGACCCCGAGGAGCAATTCTTTTCTCCCTACAAATACGCGGGGAATTCACCCCTCAACGCAATTGACCCTGATGGGCGATTCATCTTCACTCTTATTGTTGGCATCACATTGGCTGTAGTGGGGGCGTATCTCGGAGGGTCTTCTGCAAATAATAACTGGAATCCCGCCAAATGGAATTTGAAAAAACCTCAAACTTATCTGGGAATCGGAGTTGGAGCTATAGCTGGTAGTTTAATTGTCGCAAGTGGAGGAGCATCTATTGCTGCATTAACCCCGGCTCTGGGCACTGTGGGAGCTGTAACAGCCGTCGGAAGTCTAGGAGTGGGTGGTGCTTATCTCCAAGGAGCTGCAGCTAATAAAGAGTGGGATCCCAGCAAATGGGACTTCAAGTCACCGGGGACTTATGAGGCCCTTTTTTCCGGAGTGGCCCTGGGTGTCGCTCTCCCAACAGGAATTTCTAGTTATGGAGGCGTTGTGAACAGCTTGAGCAAATTGGGACAGGCTCTCTTTATCGAGGTGACTGTGACCGGTGGGGTTGGGGTCGGCTATTTATCAGCGGCATCAGCCAACCAAAACTATGCTTTTTGGGAGTGGGATTATTCAAGCCCCGAAACACTTGTTAATTTTGCATCATCAGGTGAACAAAACAAGTCATTTTTTAAGAAGCAAAGCTGACTTTTTATTTTATCGTGTCTGTGTTTGCACGTGCTCCTCTAGCGAATACATTTTGACTTCTTTTTTGGCGCGATCTAGCGGATTGCTGAATTTTTGTTTGTTTGAAAATTTGAACATTTTGCTTTATCATTTATTGATGCATAATTATAAGACATTTTATGTTTATTGATTTTTTCAAGGTCTCGCCATTACACTTGGATCAGCACAAGTTTACAAATCAGGGCGATATTTATTGCAGCGGAGCAAATTAGCGGGTGTAGGATTCCAGAATGTTGCTAGAGAAATTGTGGAGCTGAGGGGAGTCGTACCAACTGCCATCTCCTTATCAAAAGAGGGCGCTAAAGCCGTGGGTAAAATAATAGGAATTGCTGCACCTGCGGGTTTGGTTGGCTATTTAGCCGTTGCCGCGGCTAATGATGCGTGGATCGACATTGACTGGACTGATGCTGGAACATACTCTGCTTTCATCAACGGAATGTGGGGCGGTTGGATTGGCGGGAGTAGGATTCGACAAGGTGGCCAATTCCCACGGAAACAGATCACCATGGCAACCAAAACTGTCAAGTCGTGGACATATAATAAGGCTGGGAGTTCTCGTAGAACCAAGTTTGACATTCTAACTTCAAAGATAAAAATTGTCCAGGCATCAAAAAATCATTTCGCCCCTACCGCTCTCGCCCAGCCGAGCCCTGGGTCAATTTCCGCAAGTCCTAAAGTCCGACCCAACTCAAAAGTTCGACCTCGACCTCAAACAACTCCAATATCAACACCAACATCAAAGCTCGCGTTGATGGGAAGCTCAAAATGGACCGTGTTTGGTTTTTCGGGGCAGGGAAAGGGTGGGATTGTCTATCTTAATTTGAATCCGTTGATTATGTCAAACTCCTCCGAATTCCAGTTCCAGACGGATAGAAGCATCATCAGCCGAATTACAAGGGAAAAGGGAAAAGTCGAGCAAATTTTGTCCTTTATCAGTCGACCAGGTCAAGGTCAAAGTCAAGGTCAAGGTCAAGGTCAAGGTCAATATGACAACTCTGCATTTTTGGCGAAAGTTAAAAGCCTATTTTGTGATCCTTTGTCAAGTTCAAGTGAAAATGGATATGGAAATTTGACAGCGTGTCATGAAAAATCCAGGGCGATCGCCGTCGCCCTAAAAGAGTTGACCAACGCAAAACTGAAGGACGGAACCCTAGGCAGCAATTGGGAGCTCACGGTTCAATCCGCATTGAAATGGGTCGAGAAAAAATACATGATCAAATCCCTCCTTGCGGACTTTGAGAAATCGAGTGGAATTTCCGAGTTGAGTCACATTGATGATCTCGCTTCCGCAAAATATCAAGTGGACCAACTCCAACTTCAGCATCCAAACGACACAAAAAAGTACACCGCCATCTCAACTTACGTCACTCAGGACATTTCCAAAGCCGTTCAAAAGACCATTCGACAAAAACAAAACGAGGGATTTTATCAAGACAGAGCTCGAATTCTCGCGGGTTTCATTAAGAATCAAATCCAGAACACAAACTACAAATTCAGCCTGAGTAATTGGGCTTCTTCAAATTGCGGGAAGGCGGTTGTCAATTCAGCCATTCCCAACGCAAGGAAAATCCTGGGACTGGACAAGAACAATAGAATTCGAGAGAGTGGAGTGGACTACGTCGCCATCTACAATCCACGGACCATGACGAAAACGAGTCGATGC
>JAQGBH010005093.1:0-15115 GCA_034698265.1 Sminthurinus aureus
ACTTCAATATAATATTATAACCTCTCGTTTCGTCTAGCTCGCTCCCTCTGTAGGTACTCCTGTACCCATGTTTATGTGAACAATATACAATATACACATGGAGACTAGATACTTGAGACTAGAGACATGTATGAAATTGAATGGGCTGGAGAAAGTTTTTTGAGGACAAAAAATCCAAAGTTAAAACTTTTCTCCTTCCTTCCTTCCGCCCGTCCCTATTCACTATTCACCAGCACTAGAATTAGACCAGCACCAGCACCAACACTACTTTTACTTCTAGTTCTACGTCTGGTTATAGTTTTAGTTTAAGGATTTTAATTCAAACCGTTCGAATTCAAATTACGGATGCAAAGTTTAAAGATTTAAAGGAGGAGGATACGACTAGAAGTACAGTAGAACTAGAAGAAGAACTAGGACTGTGAATGCATTGCACTGCATGCAAATGTGAATGAGCGTTGGAGAATGAAGAAGAATGAGAAAAAGGGATGGGATGTCCTTAATTAATTCCAGATTCCGAGCACATGTAAGCTCGTAATCTTGTAGTAATTAATTGTCTGTGGTATACAAAATACATGTACATAGTGCACACACTTTCTGCTATATATGAGTAGCACGTGCTACACGGTCCACGAATGTATACGGAGCTGACAGAAGAATGAAGAAAACCCACATCCAAATTTGCAAATCTAGATTCTAGATTCTAGAATCTAGAATCTGGAATGTGGAAGGAACAATCACGCAACTCGGCAGATTTTCACAACGCTTCTCCTCCTTTGTCTCCCTTGTAGATCCTAGATTCTAGATTCTAGACTCTAGATCCTGAATTGTAGATACATAAAAACACGGTGCTACTTTTCTTCACTTTACTTTACTTTAGTTGGGCAGTGGTAGAAAAAATAAAGGATTTTTCACAGCCTTCACCACTCACCACATACCCGTCCACGTGTACCTTTAAAGCTTACAGTTTACATTTTACAGTTTAGCATTCAAATTCAAAGTGGATATAGAGTTAGACTTTCCAACCTTTTATTACAGCACAGTTTGTTGTTGACAGTAAAACGACAGATGAAAAATCCCAAATGAGTTTTTAAGTCCCAGATTTAGACAATAAAAATGAGGATAATTTTATTTAAATTTATTTTATTCTTTTGGATTTTGTCATTTTGAGCAGTATAATTTTTGCATTAATTATTAATTGGGACGCATTTTCTAATTTTGAGTACCTTTTCACTTTATATTCTTCAAGTACTAAACAATTTTGCTCCTGTCTCACGAAAACGGATTAATATGTCAAGGAGCATGAAATATTAAAATAAATCTGATTGAAAATTTTGAATATAAAATAGGTAATAAAAAATCTGGACTTTTCGTCACCATTGGAATTTGGTTTGAATTTGAAACGATTCAATGCAAAATGCAATATGCAAACAAACTACGTACTAGCCCAACGCACATTTATATTTACGTTTAGACTCTATCCATACAGTTTTACTATTTACTATTGACGCTTTGCATTGTGCTCTAAGTTGTTACAAAATACGGCGCGGTGCGGTGCTTATTACACGGATCCATCACTTTAACGTCATGAGCAAATTCCAAATTCCAAAATTCCAAATTCAGTATCAACTTGCTACTTATTGTGCATACATTAAAGACTTGTTTTTGGTAACAAGTGAGAAGAGGAAGAAGAGGAGAGTATAAAGTTGAAGCCGGCTTTGTGCTCCGAGGCACAAAGCCAAAGCCAATACCAATGCGTTTATGTGTAGATTATCCTTATGATGTCTGTGTGTGTGCATGGATATTGAATTTATCAGTTGAGAAAAACAAGTGAGTAGTGAGAGAGTGTGAAAGTGAGAGTGAGCGTGAGGGTGATATGGATAGAAGGCGCGTTTCTTATCCACTGCCATGCCATGCCACACCACTTCTTCCTTTGATAGTGAGAGTGATAGTGATTGTGGATGGTAAAAAACAAGGGAAAAATTCTTATAATGGGGAAGCATCTTGGCTCCTTTGGCTGGAAAAAGTTCCAAAGGAGCAAGGCAAGAGAGAAAGTGGAGAAAGTGGAGAAAGTTCCGGAGGCATGTGTAATACGTAATATGTAATATGTAATGTGTTATATGTAGCCCCTCCAAAATCCAACTCGTAGATCCAAGATCCAGCATGCGAGTAATAGCAGTAGCGGCAGGAGCATAGCCCAAAGTACAACTAAAACTAGAGCTAGAACTAGAACTAAAACCACCAAGTCTCCTGCATGTCTATGGATGACGAAAAAGCTATTACAAAAATCTTGTTTGGATTAGTTTTTCGGAACAGTGAATTTAGGAACAAGGAAAGCATCTTTTTCCTCAGCTTCCAACCTTCCAAGCTTCTTTTTCTCCGTTTTTTTCTTCCGGGCCCGTTCTTCTGCATACTTTCCGTTTTACTTTGAAATCTGCATATGCTACTTTCTCTCGTTCCTCCTTTCTCGTTTTTTCCATCGCTGATGCATATTTCCCTTGGAATGGAATGGTTCGGTTTGGTTTAGTAAGGCTTGACTTGTCTTTAGTCGTATCATGACACCAATGCAAAAAACTTTCATTCAAATTTCTGCTCCTGAAGGCTCCCAGTTTCCCAGACTCGGGGTTAACACTGGGAAAATTTAAATTTAAAACGGGAAGAGGGAAAAATCCAAACACCAAACACAAACTTTTCCCGCATAATAACATTCCAAAAATTTAGGGCACATAGCACAACTGGTTTCTCATTATTATTGTTATTATTATTATTGTTATAACCAAATTACACAAAGGCATCATAAATTAATGAGCAATGTAAAATATCATGTGTTGTGTATAATGCATTTTGCTTAGTTTAGTTCCAAGTTGTGAGGGCATTTTTAAATTTAATTTTCTCGTGCCTTCTTTCTGTTAAAAGTTTTCTGTCCTTGTTGTTTTTTCTACGGCTTTTGTATTTGAATTTGTATTTGAATTTGAATTTGGTCAATTTTCGAATGAATGAAAACTGGATCCAAAATCCCTTGTGTTTTAAATTAATTTATGAAAACTAACTTTTAAACCAACAAAATTTTATCACTACTGATGAAATGAAATCTGGGATTGGAGTGAACTGAATAAGTTGAGTTTTAAAATGGCAAAACCGTTGTTAAAATGATGATAAAATTTGTATTTTGACTATAGTCAAACCGTACTTTTACTTTTTAAGGTTTAAAGGCGCTTTGTTGTATGAAAATGAAAATGGTATGGATATGCATTAATTTTAAAGGGAGGAGGTATAAAAATAAAGTTGTTACTCACCAGAAAGTAAACAGCAAAGGGCATCACAAGTGCAGCCACGAGTAAATCTGCAACCTATGAAACGTATGTAAATAAAAAGGATGGAAAGCATAAGATTTTTGCAGGGTTCAAGATTCAAGACTCAAGATTCCAGATTCAAAACAAAGTGATCAAAGTGATCTTTTATGGTTTTAGACTTTTATGCTTTTTGACGTGTTAGATAGTTGAGGGGAACTTACGGCGAGTGAGACGATGAAATAGTTGGTGACATTGTGAAGTGATCTCTCTCGCTTCACACTGAGTATCACGAGGACGTTGCCAAAGACGGTGAATACGGGGAAAATGATGAGGAGAAGTGCCCAATAATTATATGACTCTGCCCCTGTCCCCAGCGTCCCATTGCCAAAGCTATCAAATAAATCAGTCACATTAAGATAGCTGGAATTTGTGTCCGTGTCATTCCCCCCAAACATGGAGTTCAAATTTACACTGGGAAGACTCAGGGGTTCGTCCTGTTCATAGAAAAATAAGCTCTCTGTATTATCCACAAAACTCGTCACGTTTTGGGAGAGGCGATCAAGTCCTTCATTCCATGAGGATGATGATGACAATGATGAGGATGATGCCATAAAGCTATCCTCGCTACCACTACCACCTATACCACCAATACCAATATCATCATTATTATTGGCCATCATAATATTCGAATGGTGATTAAAGAGACTGTTCGTAGCATTAGATGCTGTGGACGAAAAGGAGGACGAGGACGAGGGCAATGATGATGTTGACGACGACAACGACGACAAAGACGTGGAAGAAGAGATGGAATTGGACGAAACATTTAATGTATAGTTGGAGGTTGAAATATTCGTCGATAAAGTTGTCGGTGTCGGGTTTGGTGTTGATGTTGATGTTGATGCCGATGCCGATCCTGATGTTTGTGTCGGCGTTGTTGTCGCCGGCGTAGTTGCAGAAGTTATCATCATACTTTTCCCTTTACTCTTAGCCTTGTTCCATAAAGTTTCCAAGCCGCCTGCAGCTACTTGGCCCAGAGTTCTGGCACTGGAATTCCCACTATTGGCATCCGTATCACTTATGTACCTATGCGCAAGTTCCCTCTCACTTGACGAATAATAATTGGAACTAGAACTGGAACTGGCCCCTATATCAATATCAGCACCACGTCTCTGGTGTTGGTACTGATACTGGTCACTGGTCCTTTTCCCACCATTGTTATCACTATTATTTAAGTAAGTCCCGACCGTGGTCTTAACTTTGATTTTGGACGACTCGTAGAAACTATCCAAAGGATTAACCTTTCCACTCAATGTAATACCACTGCCACTGCCACTGCCACTACTAATTCTACTACTCGTATCACTACTACTACTCTGGTTAAATATGGACATGGACCAGTTTGACCAGAGTGAGGAAGAGGGGACTCGCGTTGACTCGAGAGAGTCTAGTGGATGTGGATTTGTACGTGCACTTGTCAAAAATTCACTGGCACCCGAACTGACACTACTCTTAATTCTCCCACTTTCACTTAAACTAGAACTAGAATTTTTATCACGGTAGTAATTTTGATCTTGATATTGATCTTGATCTTGACTGTGCGAATCCGAATATGGATTCATATTGAGACTATTGAGACTTTCAAGTCCCTTTGCCAGGATCTTGGATGTGGTGGACATGGCACCGGAGATGGGAGATTGTGTGAACATGATTGGATTGATTTTTGTATTTTCCAAAGGAAGCAATCCTTACCCACTACTTCCCTTGTGATGTTTTTAATCCAGTTAGCAAAGAATTATTACACCTATTTACTATCTGTATCTGTATCTGTATTTGTGGAAGAACAGCCATCATTTTATAACCTACACTGTACACTCGGTCCTCTGTCCTCTTTTTTCTGTACACTGTACATTGTACATTGTCCATTTTACATTTTACACTTCACATTTTCCCTGATTTAGACAGAGCTGCCTCATAAAAAAGTCAACAGTACATATCCTCTGCTCCTACTATCCTATTATTTTGTTGCATCACAGATGAGAGGATTTCAAATTTTCAAATTTTCAAAATTCAATTCAGCGTGGCAAGATAAAATGCTGATAGTGAAGATGATGATGATGATGATCAGGATGATTGTGATGGTGTGCGTAGTGGAAGGTTGGTGGATGAAGAAGAGTCGCCTTCCCGGCTGATGCTGATGCTGATGCTGATTCTTGTTGTAGTGGTAGTCGTAGTTGTAGTTGCAAAGTAAAAAGGGAAAGAAGACCCAGACCAAGAGGAAAAGGAATGGTTGAGAGAGAAGACAGTGCGACAAGAGACCATTTTGATGCTCCTGTCATTACTCAAGACTCTACACTCAAGACTCTAGACTCTAGACTCAAGACTTCTTGTGCATCATTTGCGTTTCACTCTCATTGATCTCCGAATTGCATACAGAATTTTACTTTCAACTCAGTCACTTTGACGGTTTTTCTTCCTCCAGTTTTTCCCAGTATTTCTATTTCTTTCTTTCTTTACATCTTTTTTCTGGGTGGGGGTTTCAAATACCGAGAAAGATGAAGTTGAAAAAGAAGACTATTAGTGTATGGCCTTTACTTTTCTCGCTTTCTCTCTTTACAGTTTCTCTGTGTGTCTTTGTGTGTATAAAGGCGTAAGTAAAAAATGTAGGTGAATTTATATAGTTATACTCTAGATTCTAGATTGTAAATGTTCTCTAGCGGATATATATTATGTAGAATGTAGAATGTAAAATGTGCCTACATTCATTTAACATATTAGGATTGGGAATATGAAGAGGAGTAGGAGGAGGGAGAGGGAGAAGGAGAAAGATGTGATATGTGTGTACATGTTCGGGATATTCCTTCTTAATCTTCTTTGACGACGTCGACAAGGATGATGATGACTTTGACTACTCTTACTTTTTTCCTCCTTTCTTTGCCAATCGTCAATGTTGAATGCTGAATGTTGAATGTAATGGGAGAAATGTGTAGGTAATGTGGATACGTCAGGAATAAAGAAAATCCGTACTATCCCTATATTTATATCATGTAGATTCTAGATTCTTGATTCTTGATTCTTGATTCTTGATTCTTGATTTTAGAATGTAGAATGTAAAATGTACACTGTGGATTGTGGATTGTGTTTGTACAGGAGCTCAGCTCAATGCTCGATCTCGCTCCACTTGAATACTCTAGTGAATTGAAGGAAAGTCAACTTGGTCCTTTTCTCTGTCTCTCTCTTTAGATTTTTTCCCTTTTATTTTTTTTCTTCCCTTTCCCCAGCTAAACACAACGTTTTATTTTCATCACCTTATTTGAATTACGGCAAAGAATGGTAAAGGAATTTCACTTTTCCCATTTCTTCGTGTTTTATGTTCATCTTTGCTTAAAGCCAAAGTCAAAGCCGTAGTCAAAGCCAAAGTAGACGTCAGAGTGGATTTCGATTTTGATTCTGATTCTGCTTCTGCTTCTGATGTCAATCGCTGCGGCTTCTCCAAAGCGTTTTTTCTTCACTGTAATGTCTCGTCTGTCTCTTTGCCTCACTCTCGAAATTTTTCATTTCACCTCCAACAAACCTGAAAGAGAAAAGAACAGAACAGAAAAGAGAACAGTATCAGAAAAATGTACATAATATTCTATATTCTACACATTTGAGCTAGATAGATATTAATGCATGTATTATGTATTATAGATGTAGCTGAAATGGAAATGTTTTTGAGTGAGTAATCCCAAGTGTTACGTTTTTCTCTATTTCCGACCTCGGCCTTTGCCTATCCCATTCTTTCACATTTTTACATCCCACTCAATGTGAGCACTCTGTACACTGTACATATGATCTATTTCACTTTGTTTGAATTTGAATTTGAATTTGAAACTGACGGAATCCTGGAGTACGTTCTAGTTTCTGGATTCTTATGCAATAATAGAAGTCTGTATTCCTATTTTCAAAATTCCCAAAGAGTTTTGCTCCTCCATTTTCCTTTGAATGATATTTCACATTTTACATGCACATCTATATCAATATCCAAAGACGAGACGAGACAGTCTACAGTCTACATTCCACATTTCACATTGCAGTTCCTTCACAGTGTGAGATCTTCTCTGGTATGGAGTGGAATGGAATGGAAAAGGAAAGGACGTTTGCTTGGATTGGGCCATTCCATGACAAGCGACTGGAATTGTTCCAAGAAGTCAAGCAGTGTTTCACATGAGCACTGAATATTGAGCTTTGAGCATCCTCGTCATCAACATCCACATCCACACAGTCCATGTCATTGTCATTCTCATTGTCATTGCTGTTGTCGTAGTCAGTGAATCAGTCGGCCATTCAGAATTCAGTTGATTCCATTGAGTCGGCCTCATTCCATTTTTTTGAGTATTTTGAGTATCTGACTGAGTAACTTGGATTGGAAATAAAATAGTCAAAGTCAGTTTCAAGTAGATCACATGAAATATGTGCATCGTGAATGAATCATGTACAGGAATTCTGTATATGAGGAGAATATTCAAAATTCAAAACCTCATTTTTAGTAAACAAAAAGTGTCTAAAAAAATATTGGAATTTTACAATTTACGCTTCACGCTGTGTGATCCCATCTACACTGTAAATTTTCCATAGGTAGATGTACAATGTACACTGTACAACGGACAGAAATTCAAACAGGAGCACAAACAAGAAAACACATCATGTATCAACTCGAATCTAGAATCTAGAATCTATACTGTAGATTGTAGATTGTAAATTGTACGTGCTGTATTTTGTGAACTCGTAAATTTAAACTGGAAGAAGAGGATTCATAGATGAATTCATATTGATACAAAGTCTAAAATGTATAGAAATCTACAACCAACAACGCACAAGTGAACCTGCTCCTATACTCAACATTCGATACTCAATACTCAATTTTCGATACTCGATACTGAATACTCTGTAGATTGTAGATTGTAGAGTGCACACAGTACACAGTACACACAGAGTTTTAGACGAAGAACCCACAAAATTCAGAGAAAACGGAGACATAAGTCCCTGAGATTCCTCAGTAATAACTTTGAGAGCTCATGATCAGACACACAGACGCATCCTGCTTCTTCCACAGGAAAAAATACCGAGAAAAAAATACTCGAGCAAAACAAGACAACAAAAGATCTTTTCAATATCTCAATCTCTGAAAAGCCAAAAGCCAAAATCCAAAATTCAAAACTCACACAAACACAAACATCAACCACACCAAAACCTTGAAAAGAGAGAAAGAAAAAGAGACAGAAACAAGCAGAAGGGAAAAGTCACATGTCATGATTCATAAAATATGGAGTCATAACATCAATTCGCTACACGAAAGTTTTTTTCCTTTTCCTTTCCCGTTTTTTTCTATTTCCAGAGGAAACTGATACTAAAAATTCCTTTCAGGTTCATCAACAAAGTTTAAAATGCCACGAGACGAAAACCAAATGTTGTCAAAATGAGTGAGCTAACATGTTCGCCTTCAATTTCCAAAGTAATGCATGTTGGACTAAATTCCTTACAAAAGCTCAAAGTTATAGACAAAAATTACTTGAAATGCAAGTAAAAATTTGTCCCACTGTACTGTAGATTTTATTTTAATTTGTACGGAAGAAAACAAGCCTTTCATGAACCAAAAATGCACTAGAAAACTACAATTTTAGTATTTGTGTGCATACAGGTTTTATATTTAGTCCGGAATTTCCAGTGCATGTTTTCCTTCAAATTAACTCTTACAGCATTCTTTTTCATGAGGGTTTTTACTTTCGTACACTAATGTTTTGATCTTTGAGCTGTGCGTCTTGAGATTTGAGAATTGAGTTTGTTTTTTTTTAAATAAAATCGAGCACGCGTGCAACTATCAAGTTTGAATATGTACATCAAACATAAAACAAGACAAAATTTAGGAACATGTCTATTATATTTCAAACTTTTGCCTGTATTAATGTATTAATTGCAACAGATATTTGCATAAGACAGAGAAAGGCGTAAGAGCTACGGACCAGACGTAGAAACATTTTATGTATACAACGTGTATCATTTTTGTTGCTTCTTCTTTGAGGAAGATAAATAAAACTTGTGTCAAATTGCACATTGCATATCTTATAGTCCTCACTAAAATAAAAATAAAATACAGCTACAAAATACAGCTGCATTTTCCCTGTTGTGCACCGTATAATTCTGCCCTTCCTGTCCCATTCAGGAAAGTATGTGTGTAATACATGCTTCTTGAGCATATTGCTCAAAGTTGACCTCTCTCTTTTTTGCTCGGAGGAACATTTTTATGCAGTTGCAATGTCGTTGGCGGAAGCATTACCAAAATATTGAGCATCGAGTATTGAGTATTGAGTATTGACTATTGTGAATCACTGCCTTGTCACATTCAACACAGTCATTCGTATTTATAGTTAGTAGTTGATAGTATATGTAGTGTGTAGTGTGTAGTTTTAGTACACTGAACGTTATATGTAGATAGTTGGAATCTAGTATTATAAATTAGAAGAGTCAGAGCAGTGTTTATTACATATAAGAAATTATATGGACGGCTGAAGTTGACTTGAGTTGAGTTAAGAGTCAGATCCAGAGTCAGAGTCAGAGCGGAAGGAGTTAGCAATAAAAACCAAAGAAGAAGAACAAGTCGCGCTAGTTTCTTTTTCTCCTTGATATTCATTCATACAAAGTCTGTATATCTGTATCTGTATCTATAGGATGTAGGATATAGGATGTATCATGTAAAATATAGAGCTGATGTACGTGCAAACCGTAAATGCCTCTAGAATCTTGAATCTTGAATCTAGAATCTAGAATCTGGAATAGAAGGAAGAAATAGTACGCACCGCATCATTTGTATTCATGGATTTCCACTCTGACTCCGTCTCCGTCTCTGTCTCTGACTTTAGCTTACTATGAAATATTCTCCTCTCCTCCAAGACACTAGATGCACACTTCTCATGTACCTACAACCTACATTCTACATTACGTGGTCTGTGCATTGTGCATGGATTGGAGTCTGGAGTCTGGAGTTTAGAGTCTGGAGTTTAGATGTTGGTTGTTCGTGTGTGTGAAGGAGTGAAATCGACCTACGCGTGAATGTGAATCCTAATGCCAATGTGAATGTAAATGTGAATGTGAATGTGCCCACTAACTACAGTAGAACACACAACATGCAATAGTCAAGTTCAAAATCCAATGCAGTGGAGCAAACACATATACTACTCATGACTAAAATCACCGACAAAATCTTTCTCCCTCTACATTCTACATTCTACATATCTCTTCCCTTCTCTTTCCTTTTCTGTCCCTTTTCTTTTTGTGTACTTTGTCCCAGTTCCCGGTTTGGACTTGTGCAAATCGCAAAAAGACCGGCTGGCTCGAGATTCTAGATTCTAAACTCTAAACTCTAAACTCCAGATTCTAGTAGCAAAAGAGCAAGTAAGTAAGTGTTTTACATGTACAATGGAGCTATCGGGAATTCAACGTGTGTAATGGCCTTTGGCTAGAACTTGAACATGAACATGAGCATGAACTGCTGGTAGTTGTAGTGATGCTGGGCTGCTTGTACCAGAGTTCCAGAGATCCAGTTCCAGTTCCAGTTCAAGTCCAACCTCCAACTTCTTTGAATTTCTACGTCACATCTCTAAATTCAGGAAGGAGTTGGAAAAATGTTCCCGCACACTATTGAAATGGCCGTCGACAAGCACAAGGACAATTTTCCATTTTCCCGGGTTTAGATTTAAAATACCATAATATAAATGTGCTAAAATGACGAGGGAGAAAGGGGAAAGGAGGAAGGAAGAATTTTTTAGCAGATAGAACTGTGAAAGGGAGAATGACAAAAAATGTACATCTCTTACGGCTTATGGCACAGTAGTTACTTTAAATTCTAGATTCTAGAATCTAGATTCTAGATTCTAAATTCTAGACTGTGGAGAAAACAAAAACTAAAAACAGCAACTACGCCACATTACACATGAAGCACAGAGCACAAGCTTGAGAAAACTCATGAGAGTTTGATTTTGTCTCAGGGAAATCCATGGAAACCCTGGAGAATTCCCACACAATAAATAAGTGTCCATTACTGGGATGAAAAATTTAAAAAAATCTTGACAAGGTCAACAAGTGCATTTTTTACAGTTACAACACAATTTCACTTGAAAATTTTCCACTTCTCACCATTTCACCATTTCATGGGAACTCACGTACATGCTCGTGTATGTGTGTATGTAATATACTTATATCTATGCTTGAGAATGAATATGTACCCAAGTCTCTGCATAGAGTCGATAGTCGATACAGACCACAGATATATCTTTGCATAGTACGAACTATGTTTTTACTACACGTCTGGACACTGGACACTGGAGCTGAAAAAATGCAGAGGCAAAGTCAGTCAGTGAAAGTGGGAGCGGGAGTCCGGGTTGGAGTCGGATTTAGAAGAAAAGTAAACGGATCGTATCTAATGTGTTGAGGATATTATGGAGAGCATTACGTCGGACACTTGTGCTAAACCAAATGGTCTGAAGAATCGATATTTCCAAAATACATTCTACATTCTACATTCTACACATACACATACACATACAATACACAATGCACAACACACAAAATAGCTACACATATAAAGATTTTTGTTGTGTACTTAGTATTTAGCTCTTTGTCTAAGGTTCAGGCTCAAGAATCAAGAATGGACAGACAAAGAACGGGAAGAAGGTTCACAAAGCACCAATGGTATATACTGTATATCGTATATTGGACATTGTACATTGCACATTTTACGTCTGTCCGTATGGTAGTGATAGAGATAGTGTATAGTGTATAGTCATTTGCAGTGTGTGATGTGTAATGTGTATAAAAGTCTACATATGACCTCGTCCGATTTTGTTGGAGATTTCCTTCTTTCCTCTTTCTCTAGCCAAACTGAACCAAACTGAACCAAACTGAGAACCGGGCTCCACTTCTGGCGCACTGTGAACAGTGAACAGTACAGTGGAGGGAGGGAAGAAGGAAGAGAAAAAGATCATCTCGGTCGTTTATCATTGTGTGAACTGCGTGAGCTTGTATGATGGTAGAACTTAGCACCAACGAGTCGACAATCGACATACACACTTTTATAACACAGTATGGGCATTTGTATTAGTATTAGTATTCCATCATGATCTTTGTTTCAGAACAAAATCCTGTATTTCCACTGTTTCCGCTATTTCAAGTGTTTCTTGTAATTTATTTCCTTTTCCTCTAAACTACTTTTCTACACTTGCTTTCACGATGTGTAATAGGAAATTCGTTCCCGATTGATTCTCCTTACCATTTCAAATGGATTGAATTGATTTGGCTTTAAATTCCCCGATTTTCCTCAGTTATATTTCTGCACTGTACTTACCACTGTGCTACACACAAAGTGTAAAGTATAAAGCTGTTCTTTTTCTTGCTCTTGCTCTTGTACTTGAGTGTAAGAGTGGAGGAGAATTGAACGTCCTCTCAACTCTCAACTCTCAATTTTCGATTCTCAATTCTCAACACGACCTTCAACATTCAATTGCAAGTTGGGACAAAGGTATGAAAAATTGAGATTGAAACATATCACGGTACATTTACTTTTTATTCTCGATTGTTATATAATTTGTAATCGATAAAATATCATAATATTATATTGTCGTTTACCATTTACCATGTACTAGAAAACTTGACGGCAAGTTTCAATTCCCTGCCTGTAAATTGTAAATGGTAAATGGTAAATCATACACCTTTCAATAAATGAATATAGATGTATAATTCATAATATATTTTGTAAATGTAAAAACAGTTCATTTCTCCAGCCATAAACAAGCAAATAAACAAGCTCAAATTCCTTCTCGGCCTCTCTGTTTCATACACAAACTTTACACTTTACACATGTGATTATTGTTGATTCATTATGATCGATTTAGATAAAAATCCAGTTTCAAAGTTCAAATGACGGGAAATGAAAGGGAATTAGGATTATTGAATGACATAAATGAATGACTTGAGACTCGAGAACTAGAGAACTTGAGAACTTGAGAGCTTGGGACTTGTGAAGTTGAGAACTTTATACCAAAATTTATTACTGTGAAGGATTTATTGCGTTCACATGTACAGATGCAAGATGCATGTGTGTTATGTGTTATGTGTTATATGGTATATGAACTTGTATGAGCTGACGCAGGAAAAGTTCATGAGGAGATGAAATTCAAAGCATGCTCTGTGTTCTGTGCTCTATGTTTTGCAACAGTATATAGTACACAGAATTGCACATTGAAAGGAGGAATGAGACCAGGGCGACCTTCAGCTTCACATGTATAAACAATTAATTCCCGGTCGTAATCAACTCATTTTACAACTGTAGCAATTCAATTCTCCACTACTCTACTCTACTCAGCTCCAATCCAATCCAATCCAATCCAATCCGACTCTGCTCAAGACTTGAGACTCAAAATTCATGACTCAAGACTCAAAACTCAAAGCTCAAAGCTCAAGACAAATGGACAGAAATGTTGAGATTTTGGGAGAAAATGATGAAGGAATGAGGATGACGATAGGATTCAAGATAAACAAAAACTTGTTTGACGAACTGTGGACTAAACTTTTCACAGTCATTAAATTACATGGTTTGTTATTCTTATGGGCTCAAAAAACTTACTTTGCCGGGTGGCATACACACTACACACTACACTCGTATTTACATCCAGTAAAAACATGTACACTACACAGTACACAGAGACGTCTAAATACACACATAAATGTACAATTGTAGAAACGTATAAACAGTTTGAAACAGTTTCAAGCTGGAAAATTTATGTAAAAGCCTTTCTACACTCCACAATCTGTTGTACTCTAGACTCTAGATTCTAGATTCTGGATTCTGGATTCTAGACTTTAGGTACCTGCAAATTACATCTCTTTTCAATTTCATTTCATTTCAGTGTCTTTCGGGTATTATAATACCCACTAATGGAGAAGTTAACGGTACGGATCCAATCTCTTGTATTGTATCAACTGTAAAGTATTTTGCTCTTTTCCTTTACGCTCTACACTCTACACTCTACACTCTGTGTACATTGTGCACACATAAACAGCTACTTTATCCTGCTCAGCGTTCACAGTACACTGTACACATCTTGGATTTTTATTACTGTTATTTTAGTCCGTTGCTACTCTCTAATTTTGTCCTCGCTGTTACATTTTTAACTCCAATGAGCTACGCAACAACACAATTTACAATGCAGATGTTCTAATGCCAAGTTCTAATTTCATTTCACTACGGTACTAAATCCAATAAGTAATTCAGTTGATCGCTATCACCATACTTTTTGATACATGTTTACTCTGGATATGGATATGGATGTGGATGTGGATACCTAATAAATTTCTCATTGCCATATAAAAGTCAAGAAATGTATTGAGTATTGAGTATTGAAAAATAGAGAACAAGCTAAGGAAAAGGTTAGTGATCCTCAAAGATCCTCAAAAACAAATACAAGTACAAGTTCTAGAGCACAGTAGTTTATGGAACAGACTGCAAACATGTTAGCTATAGCTGTGTATACAATTACTATCACAAACGTTTTAAATCTCTCTGTTCAAGTTGTAGGTTGTAGTGAAATTGGCAAAATAATATTGTTTTTCAATAACTACTGATTACTGATATTATTGCTGTGGTGCAACTACCAACTACAGTCCATTTAAACTGGGCTAATAAAAGATGATGACGGATGACGGATGACGGATGATGGATAGGGTGATGCAAAAAAATGAAAAGTGAGGAATGTTTCGGGCATGTTGCCCAAATCATACCTCTACCTAAGGGTGTC